>JANZLK020000422.1:236729-248213 GCA_026937615.2 Erythroxylum glaucum | reverse complement strand
ATTTGAAATATGACAGCTTCGTCAAGTGTTTGTTGTATGTAAGAGTCAGATGCTAGCAATCCTAATTGCAGTGCAGCATCCCTGAAACAGTTAACCTTTTCACCACCAACAGTTAACAAGTTGTCAAACGATGTTGGTCCTCTAACATTTGCGACCTTTGACCTTCCAGTTCCCTTGCACCTCATAAGGCGATAATGCTGCGAAGAAGTAGCCCTTAAGATCCGTCGCACCACTGAGGAAGGACATAGGTGATGTTTCGTAACCGTACTCATCAACGCATATGCATGTTATTCTCGCCACAGCTCCTACTCTCATATTCACACGATTTTTGTCAGTTTAGAAATAGATAAACGATGAATGTAAAAGAGAAAAAAAGTTGTAATGGTGTTCTATCGTCTAACAAACAAAGAAATTTTGACATGTAGAACTGCAGACCTCTAAAGAGTTTCTTACGCGAAGGAATTACCTTCAAGAGGGAAGTGTTTAGTGCCTGTTTTGCAATAAACAAGCCCCTGAATACCAATCAGAGATGTCAGTAACTTGTCCTTGTCTAGTTCTGGTTTCTCGATATTGGGTTTAGAGCCGTAACCAACGTCACCAGCAGAAGCAATAAACACCCACGATAGAAGCAGAGAGATGGCCAAATTGACCTTACTGGAAGACATAATTAATTATGATCTTCCAGCACAACTGAAGAAGGGCAGGCGGGCTATGGATTCATAAGTCTGTGTAATACAGAGGACATATCATCACGGCTTGTTATATAAGTTGAGCTCATAACTGGTGTTTCCGTGACAAATTAAATATTATGAAGAAGGAACTTATTTGATCGCACGATGGATTAAGGGATGGCATTACTTGGGCGACGTGAGTAATCCTTGTCCTTAGCTTCTTAAATTCAACCATTAAACTACTACAGATTCCCTTATTTAAATACGGTTTGAATTTTCGATTACTCCTATCCCTAGATGACGAACAGTTTATGTGGTTCCATCTTGATTCTTAACGGTCTTATTGACTAAACTCTTCCCAAAATACTCTACTTTTTGGTAGTTCTAGGGCAAGTCTACAAATTTGTGATTAAAAAGTTGTACGAGAAGACGGACATTCAATACAACCTCTAATGGTAAATCAGTAGTTGCAAAAGTTAGATCAATTTATTTCCCAACTCCAATGTCCTTGTTTGGGTCGGCCTGAGGGAATATAGTTCGGTTGACATATAATGAAGCCTTCAGACGTCACGGAGAAGAGAATCTCCCAAACGGTTCCACTTGAAATTATAATGACCAATCGAGAATATAAAGGCTTAGGATATTTTGTTTTTTCTTGTCCCATTTTTGGTAAGCATTGAAGCTTAATCAGGTGCCAACTAAGTATCTATGCATTTGTGCAGATGTGACTACCCTGTCGTGTCAGCCGACTATCTGTTGTATATCATATTTCCTCAACAGTAGTCTTCAGCCATATTTATGAATAACAATCTATCCTATAAATGAGAACGATGATTAGCCACCGTGGAAAATGCTCCCAACCCAACTAACCACGATGGCCATGTTGCAAAGAAGGTCCGATTATGCGAGAGGGAGGAAGACCCCCCTCCTCCTCCTGTACCTACTGGCCAGAGATTGTAACTAAGTTACAGCGCAATAATATTTGGCCCTTCCAACTCTGGATTAGGAGTGAGGGAAATGAAATGGCCAGAGGAGGAACATATTGAAATCACAAATGGTGATATTGCCATCAAAAAAGGAGAATATGGTTTCGGAATAGAGCTCTCTAACACATTTAAAGGAAAACTTCATCAAGCTTGGACAAATACAGTGGTGATCAAATTACTTGGACGCAGAATAAGATTCAGTTTACTCGAAGCAAGATTGATTACACTGTGGAGACCCAAAAGACCTATGAAGTTGGTTGACTTAGAAAACGATTTTTACTTAATCAAGTTCATAGAAGAGGATGATTACATTCAGACTCTAACCCACGATCCATGGATCATCGTGGGTCACGCTCTGTCTCTCCAAACCTAGTACCTGGAGTTCCGTCCGAACACCGACAAAATCACACATGTGATCGCGTGGATCCGCTTCCCCGAACTTTCAATAGCTCAATGTCACCCATCCATCCTCACAGCCCTAAGCAATTTAGTGGGAAGAACTGTGAAAATCGACAACAACATACAAAATACGTACCGAGAAAAATTTGGCCATGTAGTTGTCGACATCGGCCTTAGCTTACCTCTGAGATCCATCGTCGAATTAGATGGAGAACCTATCAAAGTGGCATACGAGGGCCTACGTCCCTTCTGCCTCTGCTGTTGATTGGTCGGTCATAGCACATCAATGTGCCCTAAACGCCCACCCAACCAACCCAGCGTTGCGAGCCCCACCATCGACCAACTACCGACATCACAACCAGAGAGTCGCGGAGAACCATCCCCAAGAGACCCCAGCCCACTGGCGTTCGGGCCATGGATGCAGGTGCAGAGATGCCCTCACCAACAGCTCACTCTCCCACCGTCTCACTGACAAGACCGAACAACCACTGCCCCCAACATCTCTCTCCAAGGTTCACATTATGCAACTTTGACAAATTTAGAGCAGTTGAACTTAACAACAGTCACTCCTCACACCTCTGAGGACACGTTCCCCACAGCTCCCCAAATCGCATTGAAAACCACTCGAACTAGGGAAAAATCCCTAACACCAATAGTTTCTAAAGAACAAAGGATGAAGAGAACATCGTTTTTGGTTAGGAAGGGAGCATTTAACATGCCTAGCAACACGACGTTGCAGGTGGACAGGCCTTATCTAGCCAAGGCCAAGCCCACCGCCAGCCCTCTCCAGGCCCAAGCCCATGCCAGCCAACCTGTTACTCCATTGCCCACCCAGCCCACTTCCCAGCCGACCTTAAGCCTAATCATCTCACACGTGGCCCTAAAAATTTCATCACATGCCGAGGTGATACCACAAGACTCATTTATCACGCTGCCCATTCATGAGGACTTAAGGTGCAAAGACATGGAGGCCGAACCCATTAGAAACTGTAGTCATGAAGCCTCATCCTCGACTAGTCAACATCAAATGGTACCCCCGCCGAGACCTCCCGACCTAGCACCAAACTCAAATGCAATACAGGCAATCAATATCGAGTCAGACGCGCAGATGGCAGAGCCAACTCTGGATACTTTGCCAAGCAAAAGTCGGGAGGAGACTACTGCTACAGTCAACCCTCATACGGAGTAGATGCCTTTCTCTACCCCGTTGTTATGTCGATATTAATATGAAATTGTCAAGGGGCTGGAGGTCAAACCTTTAAGCCTATTATTAAGAATTATATCTGAATCCATAAGCCGGTGCTTGTTGTGTTAAAAGAGCCTCGTATAAGTGGGATGCACGCGTTAAAGGTTATTAGGAATTTGGGCTTTAGCAACTCTTTCCGGGTAGAAGTTAAAGGTTATTCCGAGGGTATCTGGCTTCTTTGGAAACAAGATATTGTGATCTGTATTTTAATCGCTCATCGCCAATTTGTGCATACTAGTATTGATTAGGACCGTAAGTCTTTTGATTTCATTGCCATCTATGCTAGCCCGATGAACTCATTACAGAAGTATTTATGGCATTACCTCCGAAAAATTGCTAGTATCACTTCCAAACCTTGGTTGTTGGGTAAAGACTTCAATGCTAAATTAGAAAGTAGTGGCAAACGTGAAGGCTCCCGTCTTCAACCTACTATTAATTCTCAATTCTGAGACTATGTGCACAGTTGTCAGTTGCAAGATCTCAGGTTTTTCGGACCTCGTTTCACATGATAGAGAGGCCAAATTTTAGCTAGATTAGACCGCGTCTTCTGTTCAAACACGTGGCATTCTACTTTCCATCACTCCTCTATTACCCACCTTCCCTTACTGAAATTTGACTACCAGCCTCTCCTTATTACTCTTAATATCAGCTCACACTCTCCTCCGATGGGTAGGCCTTTTAAATTTTAGTCCGCTTGGCTCACCCACAACTGCTTTAGGCAGTTTGTAACCAATAATTGGATCCTTTCCAGTTAAAACATTAGTGATGCGCTCAAGATTTTCTCGAAAAAATTACAGCATTGGAACACTACCTCTTTTGGCAATATTTTCCACTGGAAGAAGAGACTTATAGAAAGACTCGAAGGCATCCAGAAACATCTAGAAGACTCAGACTCGGCCTCTATCTGAGAGTTGGAGGAATATCTTCGAACAAAATTAGAGCAGGTACTGTACCAAGAAGAACTGTATTGGCATCAGAAATCCATACACCAATGGTTAGATCACGAAGACAGGAATTGTAACATCCCATCACTGATGGGAAAGGGTAAATTGGTCATTTGGGATGGGTTAGGCGTGTGTATACACATCTCGGCATGAACATGCATTATATAGTCTCTATATATTGAGATGAATGGTGATTGTTGCACATGCATATGAGTGTACACGCATTCATGACATTTTTCGACATATATGTGTATAAATGAAATTTTTGTGACAAATGTGTTATGTGTGTTTGAAAGTTCAATTGGAGAGAAATTTCGTTTGTTTTACAGTTATGGGGACTTTTAGGATTTTTTCTGGAATTTTTGGGGGATAATGTCCAGATCGGAAAAAAATTGCTAAATGACAGACTGATTGGATTTTCGGTACTGAAATGACTGGCCAATGGCACTGGAACATTAGCGACATGATTTTTTAGGATTCTTACTTTGAGCCATTGGAATTTGGGAGAAAATGAACAAAAATTGGATTTAGGTCATAAGAAGTGGACAAGTGGCAAGTGACTTTAGGCCACTACTTGTTTTATTAAAACCCTTTTTCCCTTTATGGTTGTCTTTCACAATGCTTCCTTCTCCTTTGAACAAAAATTGCTCTTGCATTTAGCTTCTCCTCTCTTCTTCTTCGTGGGTCTCCTTCTTCCTTACTCATCTTTTCTCTCTTATTTCTTCTTGCTTGCTCCTTCTTCTTTCACCTACAAAACCAACCTTAAGCCTTGTGATGATGATGATTGGTGTGGGTGTGAGTGATGGCCGTAGGTGTTTGTAAGAGGTAGAGAGTTGGAGTATTTTGAAGAGTTTGAAGTTAAATCAATTAAGTTTTGCTTTACATGTTATAGGTAGCTCAATTGGTGATTAACTTGAGTATCTTGATGATTGATTTGTACAAGGACTATGTATGTGTCTTGATGATGCACATTCATATTCATATCTTGTTTTTGTATGTGTGGGATGAGTGATAATTGGTAAATGATGAATTAGGAGTTGAGGGATGAGAAGTATGGAGTGTATTAAGTTGTTTTGAAGTGTTTTAAATGAGGTTAGATGGGTTATATTTTGAAAGATGGGAAGAAATCAGGTTTCGGGATGTTTTCTGGGTTCGCAAGCATGCACGCCATGGTGCGTAAGAGCATGCACGCCACAGCGCACGCATGCGTACACGTCGCGGCGTATGCTAGTGCTCTTGCCGTGGCAAGGACCCATTCTCTACACAGACATGCTTTGATACTTTAGCCATAAATTTTGACGTAGATGTCCAAATGAGGTGATCTTTGATTTGTTGTAAACTATAGACAAAGATCTACAAGTTTTATGAAGAAAGGAAGTTTTGAATCAATCTTTAAAGTTCTCACATTTTGGATGGAAGTTGAGTATAGGATATAGTTTCGACATAAGGATAGTCCCTATATGTTTGGAGTATATTTTTTGGAGTTCTAAATTAAATTAAATGATTTGGTGTCTATGAGTTTCTATTATTTAGAGGAAAAGGGTAGTGACGGGAAGTTTTAGATTAGTGCTGGGAATGTCACGAACATGCATTGTACGCAGTTTAAATTGCTACATGTGTATTATTAAATATTTCTGATTGTACATTTGGTAATCTTTAAATATTTTGACTGTTATAGAGGCGCATTTGGAACGTCATCCCACAAACGTTGCCGAGACTTCTAGGCATTAGCTCGGAAGTTAGATGGTGAGTAACCTAGATGGTTCCTCAATCATTATTTGTTTATAATTCTGCATTTATAACTTTGTGGAGAATAATGGTGGGCTTGTGTGTTGTTTATGACTGGATTTCGGACCGAAAGTGTCCGATGTATTGGGAGATTATGACATAGAAGTGCTGTTGTCTGAGAATTTGGGACCTCTGTATTTTACATGTGATTTAATGTGATCGTGACTTTAATATGATTAATTGTGAACTATTTGTTTAACTGTGCTAAGTTGTGATTGATAGTGATATTAACATTGCTTCATTGTGACATATGCATTCCGTGCATGAATGTATGATCAGTTAATGACAGTTGTGACCGGAGCAGCCACCGAGAGCTTAAAGCTCAACGTATTTAGGCCTCGAGCCTACAGTGATTCAGAGCCTCAGGCTCTACGATTAATGCGCCCAGATTAGGACAGTTTTAGGCGCTCGGTCACAACAACGTAATAATTGGATAAGTGTCACATACGCATTCATATGCATCTGATTTGGTTTCTTTGATTGAGTGAAAGGCGAAATGCCTTATCCTTATGTGATAACAATCATGTGGTACTTCTAGATGTGATTTTATGAAACAATTGTGTTATGCTTGAGTGATTGCATGAATTGAGTGAGCCACTGATAATGACAGTTGTGACCGGAGCAGCCACCGAGAGCTACAAGCTAAACGTTTATATTTGGGCCTCGAGCCGCACAGTGATTCAGAGCCTCTGGCTCAACGATTAATGTGCTACTTGTCAGGTTTTTGTAATACACCTTTCAGGTCTTCAATTTCCTAGCTCATAAGGAGGGGTTTCAGGATTTAGTCGAGGGTATTTGGCAAACCAAGGTTCACGGGTGCAAATCCCTCCCGCTTATGCAGAAGCTAAAACTACTCAGGAATAGGATGAAGTTATTTGGAATTGAAGCATTGGGAGAGTAAGGCACTTGAATTCGACTCAAGGGCCTTGTAAGATCATAATTCCTTGATGTTTCAAAAAGCAAGGATTTCCTAGAGTCAAAAGGGTGATGCAAACACCAAATTCTTCCATTTTCATTCTTTGTAGATGAAATATTAATAAGATACTGAGCTTGCTAGAGGGTGATAATCATTTGGTAACAAGTAGCCATTCCATTCATAGGATGGTTTATGACTACTTCAAGGGTATTCTTAGTTAGGCTATACATCTCCTTGCAACCCTCAGACCATAGCAGATCTTCTTAATGCTTCTACTCCTTTAAATGTTGATATATATGATGAGCTTCAAAAACTTGCCTCAATGTTGAAAATCAAGAACATCTTTCAATTTGAATCCAAAGAAAGCTCCGATCCTGATGACTTCTATGATTATTTCTTTCAGTATACTTGGGATACCACTGGTGATTTAATTGTTCAAGTGGTGTAGGAATTTCTCTCTTTACGGAGAATGTAAAGGGAGCTGAATTCTTCTTATATTTCTCATTCCTAAACTTCACTGTGCTGTCAACCTTAAGGATTTTGTACCAATATCCTGTTATACTGCTATATACAAAGTAATCTCTAAGTTGCTTGCGAGAAGACTTAAAAATATCCTGTAGAACCTTATCCATCACTTTCAAAATTCTTGTATTCCTAGTAGATCAATCTCTGACAACATCTTATTGATACAGGAGCAATTTAGGGAGTATGGGTCAAACAAATCAATCAAAAGTTGTGCCGCTAAAGTTTAGTTTTCTAAGGCTTTTGATAACATTAGATGGGATGTCATCAAGAGCTGCTTTAAGTGGTTTGGGTTGCCTAACAATTTTATTTACTGGATAGATGCTTGTATTTTTACCAATACTTTCACCATATTGATTAATGGTAATCTCACTCTACATTTTAAGGGAACCAATGGGATTAGGCAAGGGGATCCCTTTTCCTATTATCTTTTGGTGGTTGTTTTGGAAATTCTTACAAGGTTGATTTCGAAAAATACTTAAAATTGCTCCAGTTTCAAATATCACCACGAATGCAAAGCTCTGGAACTTACTCATCTCAGTTTTGTAGATGACTTGATATTGCTTTCCAAGACTGACTACTCATTTGTCTCAAATTTGTTCAACTATGCTAAGGTTTTTTATAAGCTTTCAGGTCTTGATATCAACTTACAAAAGAGCATGTAGTATGTTTCATCTGATATTATTCTAATTGCAAGATTGGAGATGTTGATAGGGCTAAATGTTCATCCTCTACCTTTTAAGTATTTGGTGGTTCCTATTTCTTCTAAGAAAAGTTACAGGGACTATTTCCCTCTTCTAGAAAGGTATACAAAAAGAATCAACTCCTGACAAAATAAGTCTCTATCTTATGTAGGGAGACTTGTACGCATCACTTCTATGTTAAGAAGCCTTCACATTCACTGGATCTCCCGTTTATTCTTGCTTAAAGGATCAAAAAGGAGATTATGAAAAGTATCAAAAAATTCTTATGAATTGGTATTATTGACTATTGGACCCCATTTTCGGAGTTCAACTATCTGGAGTCATAAAGCATTAGTGGAATACCTAGTAGGGTTATTTTGATGAACCCTCACTTTCTTTCCATCCATATTTTTGAAATCAACACCAAAAGCCACCAATTTTTTTGCAGAGGTAGAAAAATGTGTTAGGAATCTAATGCTTTAAGAATCACTTCATTTGTAAGTCGGATGATGAGGTTAGGGCCAAAAGAATCAACCATGTTTATATGCTCAATCATATTGTACCTATCTTGGGATAATTGGCATAACTTTCTCTATGGACCTTGGATTAAGGTCATTCTTAGACGGTTTGAAATAGGATTTCTAGATCTACAACTTTTATGAAGATCTCAAAGTGATATTTTGCCATTTAAAGGGTCAAAAACACAAATCTCCATAAGTGTACAGTATATGTCCGTTAGGCGGAAGGGTTGGGGGCCATTTTTGATCCGAGAAGGTCCGTTTGACGGACCTAATGTCCATTAAATGGACATGGGCAAGGCTGGGGGTCCTTACAGACTCGAGAAGGTCCCTTTAATAGACCTAATATCTGTTAAATTGATATAAGGGATACCCAAGCCCCTCCAAGGCCTCTCCAATACTTCCTACATCCATTCTAACATTACTTTCACTCATAATCTTCTCAAATTCACCCCTTCTAGTGCAATACCACTTCATATCAATTCTAAAACCAACTTTGTTCCATTAAATCATCTAACCCCTACTCATTTGATTCATCAAAACCACTAATTCTCACCATTTACCATAGCTGTCATGCGTTTACTTCCCATGCAGCATCACTACTTATAATGATCATATCTCTCAACTCCGATATCCAAAATTTACATACTTTATACTGTTAGAAAGCTAAGAGGATAAACTACAACTTCAAGAAGACTAATTTGTCTAATTCAGCCTGGATTAATACAGTGTTTCCCCTAAAATCAGTGCACAATTTTACCCCTATGGAAAACTTGAAATATGAAATGTACAACTACAAGAGAAATATGCACATACACATTGGAAATTTCCACAATTCTTAATTCATTTCTAAATCAAAATGAAGTCCATACATAGCTTTAATTACATATCAATATTATATCAAAGGCTTAACACAAGATACAAAATACATTGGATGCTTAGTGTTTGATATGCTTATAAAGTTATTTACAAGTCTAGTCACTAACTTAGTACAAAAGATTTCTAGTTATCTTGGAGTTTTCGAATACCTTGCAAAGGTCGCAAATCTTCTCATTTTGCACCTGAGGAGTGAGAAAAAATATTGAGTTGAGCTACACAGCTTAGTGGCTAATATATTTATAGCCATTGGCAATAAGCCACATAATCAAACATTTATGCATCCATTCATATAAGCATACTCATCTTATTTTGATCTAACAATGTAAGTTCAACATTCACAACTCATAGTTCAATACATCATCACATAAACATATTGTACATCATCACATAAACATATTGAATGTAATTTATCATCAAAGCATGACACCCAAATTGCATCATAACTTAAGACCTATCGAAATGCAATTCACAAACAAATAGCTCGAGAGTTCCGTGGAACAAAATGGATGAACCAAAGTTTACACCATAAATGAAACGAGTCCATTTTTCGAATCTCGTGTGCCACAAGCGGGCAGCTGGGAGAAGGCTTTATGTCGACTTGCAAGTGACTACGAAATGGTCCCTCTCTCGCCCAAACACAATCAAATCTCATGCTCAATTCAATCAATTACAAGTTCATAATCTCTTGCTTTTTCTTCTTTCCATTTAATCAAAATGCCATGATACAATTCCAAGGCATAGCATAATCATACTCACAATTCAATTTTATCAAATGTCATACATCATAATGCAATTTCCACATCACAACATTTCAAAGCAAGTCATTTTAGCACACAATACACACACAAGGCATTTTGCTCATTACACAATAACTATAAATAAATTACCCATTTATAACTCTTGAAAATCCAAACTCAATTTGGCCTTTTCCCTTGCTCTTAGGCAGGATTTTCTTGATTTCCTAAAATAAACCAATTTCTCATTAAATTCCAATTCAATAAAACCCCTTAAACTTCAACATCACAACAAATGAAATAATTGCTAAATTGGGTTTAGCATTAACTTACCCATGGTCTATCTAGGTTAGAAAATCCAAAACCTAGCTTAGAAACGCTAAATCAAATGGGTTCCTTAAATCATCTTCTTCCAATCCAATACCCATTCTCTACACAAAACTCTTTCTCTCTCTAACTCTTTCTCTAATAAAGCAAGAAGAAGAAGATAAACTTACCTTGACAAGACGATTTCTCTTCTTTTTCTTCTTCTTTCTTCTTCCTTCCAAGCTTCCCACGATTTTCTTCTTCTTCTCTCTATTTCACGTTTTTTTTCTCTCCTCTTCTCACTCCCATGATTATCTTATTTCCTTCTAAATTTTCAAGCCAACTTATATGGGCTTTCTTCTCATTTTACCCTCCATTAGTTAGTCTCTTCCAAGTTTGCCCCTTCTTTCATTTAATCTAAGTCTACTAACTCTTTTAACCCATTAAACACCATATTAATTCCAACTTAATTCTAACACTTCATTCTAATTTCTAATTTCTATTCATACTTGCTAATTTAATGACTCAACTCTAAAAAGAATGAAAAAATACATCAATAATAAATAAAAAAATTGTGGTCCAACATGTGATGACTCAATACATTTATTAATGCATTAATGCATATGTTTGTATTTGTAAGGCATGTTAAGTTTGATCAAATGAATAAGGTCATATGTTATCCACTACATCATTTACATGAAATTTTGAAATCTGAAATGGTTTGTTTTTAAACTGTTAAGTCCGAGTCCCAATAGGCATGCCTAGAAAGGTTTGCATTTGCTCCTGTAACCGGACACTAAGGTGTCTTTTGTGCCAGACACTCCAGTGTCTTATGATTTTAGACACTTATGTATATTCTGTTTTAAAGACTTAAGTCTCTTTTGTTTCAGAT
>JANZLK020000421.1:465044-475361 GCA_026937615.2 Erythroxylum glaucum | reverse complement strand
AACTAAAATGATTTTAGCGATTGAGTAATAGAATTTTTAGCATGATACATCATTACGATAGCCAAAGTTTTCATAATGAAGCATTAACAACAAAAGATCATCTATAGAAATCTCCGTTCTTATTTACTAGCTACTCATTTTATTCATAACTAACCAATATGAAGTCCTTCCTAGGCCATTTATTTGGATGCCAAGCCAATCTTAAACATTATATTGCATCTTTAATAGTAGTTAGTTTCATCTTTAAGTAGCAACTCCTGTGAAGAGGAAAATACACCTAAAAAGAATAGTATTGATAATTTAAATTAGAAGAGTTACAGGTGAAAAGAACTTATGTCAATAACGTGTTTCTTGGTTTGGTTAAATAGTTGATTAAATTTGTATAGAATCCATTTTATGTTTAGTAGGAAAACAAAAACTATCTTAAATAGTAAAAGAAAATTGATGAAATTTTACAGATAAATGTCTAGTATTAAGTTAACATCAACAAGAATTCAATTTTTATTAAAGAATTAAAGCTCCTTTACGATAATATTACTAAATTAGTGTTTTACCAGTTAAAGGAAGTGTTATATATATATACCTTGGCGACGCTTTATATATACATATAATTTTTCATAATCAAAGTAATATTTTTTCTCTTTAATTTTAATTAGATATGGTATTAGAGCATAGATCCTTTACCTACTGTTAGCAAGAATTATGCCTTAATTACTAGAGAAGAATGCCATAGGTCTATTGTTCAAGGCAAGGAAGAATATGTTAAGGTAATGTCCCTAGTAGTGCAGCCTGTGGCCAAATTAAAGTCTGGTCTTCAAGTTGGACAATCATGACATAAAGGTTGCATGAGAGGTAATGCACACACTATGACAAGATTGGCAAAAAAGTTTCAGAATGTTTTGAAGTCATCGACTATCCCACTTGGTAAAGGGAGTCACAAGGTCAAAATTGCACTAAGCCAGCTTACGGTTGAAAGTAGGCCAACTTAAGAGGTATGTGAGTCCCATGTAAGGCTCAAGCTTTTCATGCCAGACAAGGAAAATCTAAAAGCAGTAGCAGTATTCCAGGTCTATTGAACAAACAGTTTTAGACACTTCTAAATTGTGATAATTTTGGGAAACTTTTTATTAAGGAATCTAAAAAGCTTACATGGATATTGGATAGTGGGCATCCAATCATATGACAGGTTACTTGGATTTGATGAGTGATGTTGAAAAAGTGGAGTCTTTACTAGTCATTTTGCTTAATGGGACAAAGATGACTACAATGATGATGGGTCGAGTCACATTAAGCCTGGATGTGACTTTGATTAATATACTTTATATGCCTAGTTTAACTTACAATTTGATTTTCATACGTTAGTTGATTACCAAGTTAAATTGTCAAATTATATTCATTAATGAGGTTTGTGTGATATAAGACCATTCCTTAAAGATGTCAATTGGAGTGGGTAAGCTTCAAGGGTGTTTACAACTTTAAATCTATGAAGCTACATTCGGCTATAAAGATAGAGAGAGCGGACACCTTTATGGTCTAACACCCATGTCTTGGACATTAGTTTAACGAATACTTATTTTTTATTCCTAATATTAGTAGGATAGATTTTTAAAACAAGAATATTTTTTATGCTTTTTTCTAGCCAAACAACTCATTCTCCTTTCCCATTAAATAATAACAATGCTGAAAGTTGCTTTGATTTTATACAGTATGATTTATGGGGGCTTATCATAAGGCATCATCTTGTGGTGTATACTATTTTTACTATTATGGATGGTCATAGTTGTGCGCTTTGGGTTTATTTATTGAAAACAAAAGTGAGGCTAGTTGATGCCTGGTATACTTTTTCAAATTTGTTGAAGCTCAATTTGGGAAGACTTTTAAGTTCATACGGAGTGATAATGAGTTAGAGTTTGATTTGAAGTTAGCTCAAGAATACTACAGAAAGAAGGGTACTATTCATGAAACTAGCTGCACGACTGTTAAATTGAGAATAAAGCAAAGGATCATTATTCTTTTTGTTACCACCAAATCAGAATAAAGGATGAAGACATCCTGAAAATTATTTTTAGGACATATGATGGACACAATGACTTTTTGTTAATGCCCTTTAGGCTCACAAATGCCCCTTTTACCTTCCAAAGCCTCATGAATGACATATTTTGATCATATTTGCAAAAGTTCCTGTTAGTCTTCTTAGACGACCTCCTCATTTATAATTATGACTTTACGCAATACTTAGTATATTTGCAAAAGGTATTATGTATTTCATAATTGCAACAACTCTTTATCAACGGAAACAAATGCATTTTCAAGGCTAGACTCATTGAGTACTTAGGTTGTTCCATCTTTGAAAAAGGGATATCAATGGACAAAAAAAAAATCACATGATCAAACATTGACCGCCATCGCAAAATTTTAAAGAGTTCAATGCTTTCCTCAGATTGACAGGGTATTATCGAAGCTTTATTAAGCATTAAGGTATAATTGCTAAACCTTTGAAGGTTGTATCAAAGAAGCAAAGCGTGAGCAAGTGGGAATGGTAAAAGGAACAATAGTGGGCATTCTCGAAGTTGAAGAAAGTGTTGATGATGGCTTTGTAAAATTTATGTATCTGACGTGGATTTTATTGTCAGTATGTACAGTGTATTTATACAGAGTATGCAATGGATTTCATCCATTAATCTAAAATTGTTAAAATCCAATGGCTAAGATTCTAACTAATTATGAGAGACTAAGATTACAATTGACATTCTTATTATAAGGATTTACGTGTGTGTTGTGCAGGTACATGGCTAGATTGTTAGAATCCTCTAGAAGCAACAGAGCAGACTTGAACTTCTGGTTGCTTGGTTTTCGTTTGGGCTTGCTGTATGTTTTCTTCTTAGGTCAAGTTGTGAACCGACCCAGATATTTTATCTTCATAATTCCCTCTCAAGCGAAAATGGGGATGGACAGAGACATTGAGCTTGGACAGCAATGCCATTGATCAGACCGCCATGAGAGGCTTGGTAAGTAAATCCATTACTTGATCTTCTGTGGGTATGTAACGAACTTCCAATTTTTTCTTCTCTATTTTGTCTCATATGAAATGCACATCAACCTCGATATGTTTCCTTTGAGCATGAAACACCGAATTTAGGGCCAGAGACCGTGCTCTATTATTATCACACCAGAGAATCGGTGCATGCTTGAGAGTGAACCCTAGTTCCTTTAACAATGAGTGCAACCATAGTACCTCTGTAGAGACTTAAGCTAGGGCTCTATATTCGGCTTCAGTGCTAGACCTAGCCATTGTAGTTTGTTTCTTGGAAGATACAACCTCTAGTTGTCGACTTTCGATCGTCTGGATTCCCACCCCAATCTGAGTCACTATCAGCCTGTAGAGATAGAGGATTGTGCGAGGGTCGAAAGTGAAGAGCGTAACTAGTTGTTCCCTTGAGATACCATAAGACTCTCTTGCAAGCAACCCAGTATGATTCGAGAGGCGTAGAGAGAAACCGACTGAGATGATTCACTGTATAACTAATGTCTAGTCTTGTATGGCATAGGTATTGAAGAGCACCTATAGTGCTGCGGTAAAGATTGGGATTTGCAAAGGGAGTACCATCAACAACTGAAAGCTTGGTTCCAGTGGCTATTGGAGTGGAGCAAGGAGTGCAATCCGTCATATTGGCCCTGACTAGAATGTCAAGCGTGTGTTGCCTTTGTGAAAGGTATAAACCGAGTGCAATCCGTCATATTGGCCCTGACTAGAATGTCAAGCGTGTGTTGCCTCTATGAAAGGTATAGACCTGAGTCATTTTTGTATGCTTCAAATCCAAGAAAATGACTTATACTACCAAGTGTTTTCAATGCAAATTTTGTGTTTAATTGCATTATTATTGAGCTGATTGCTGTAGTAGAATTTCCTGTCGCTAGGATATCATCTACATAGATTAGAATCAATATGATAATGTCATTTGCAGACCTGTAGAATAGAGAAGTGTCTGATAATGATTGTTGAAATTCCCACTTTAAATGAGTGGACTTGAGAGTAGTATACCATGCTCTTGGAGCTTGCTTAAGGCCATAAAGAGCCTTATCTAACTTACACATATGGTTAGAAAAAGTAGCCTCAAAACCCTTTGGTTGTTTAACATAGATCTCCTCAACCAAAGCCCTATTTAGGAATGCATTATTTATATCAACCTGCTGAATATCCTAGTTATAACTGACTGCAAGGGATAGAATAACCTGAATTGTAGAAGAATAACCCGAATTGTAGATGATTTTACTACTGGGCTATATGTTTCTGTGAAATCAAGCCCTGCTATTTGCTTGAACCCTTTAGTTACAAATCATGCTTTGTATTTTACAATTGCTCTAGTAGAGTCATACTTTATTTGGAACACCCACCAAGTTCCAAGAATCGATTTAGAAGAGTCATAGGTCACCAAATGCCATGTTTTATTCCTCTGCAGAGCCTGAACTTCATCAAACATTGCTTGCTTCCATTTAGGATCAGATAGAGCAATAGTAGTTGATTTTGGTTCGGAGTATTTTTGTGCTGATGGAGAAAGAGATGTACTGTATGATTTTGGCTTGAAAATGCCATTCTTATATCGAGTTTGCATAGCAATAGCAGTTGATTTTGGTTCGGAGTACTTTTGTGCTGATGGAGAAAGAGATGTACTGTATGATTTTGGCTTGAAAGTGCCACTCTTATATCGAGTTTGCATAGGATGTAAATTGGATACACTAGGAGGAACAAAATGGTTAGGAGAAAAGGACGTGGAATCTGGAATAAGAGTAGAATGAGTTACCTAGTTTGATGTCTCTGAAGGAGATGATTGCAAGGAGGTTTCTACTATAGTGGAGTGCATTGGAATGACCTATAGAGTATCCGTGAGTGTGGAAATGGGTAGGCTAGGAGGAGTACTAGCAAATGGATTAAGTTTTGAAAATAATGCAGAATATAGAAATTCTGTTTCATTGAAGGTTACGTGTCTATATATGTAAATGTGGCTTGTAGTGTAGGCATTTGTAACCCCTATGAATAGGACTGTATCCCAGAAAAATACATTTACTGGAGTGGTACCCAAACTTATGTTTATTGTAGAATCTGAGAAAGAGGAAACAAGTACAATCAAAGATTTTGAGATGAGTATATGAGGGCAGTTTGTTGAATAGCTTTTGAAATGGTGATTTATATCCTAACACAGGGGTAGGGAGATGATTGATAAGATATGTAGCTGTCTGAAAAGCCTCTAACCAAAACTGTAGAGGTAATTTGGCATGAGAAAGTAATGTGAGTCTAGTTTCAGTCACATGCTTGTGTTTTTGTTCTGAAATCCCATTTTGCTGGTGGGTATAAGGACAACTGAAGCGTGTTTGGATTCCAAGTGCAACAAGAATTGGTTTTAAAACTGTAAATTCCCCTCCTATGTCACTATGTAAGGCCTTAATTTTATGATTCAGCTGCAGTTCAACAAATGCCTTAAATGGAATGAATGCTGCCTTGGTTTTTGATTTTTGTTTTAGGGGATACAACCATGTGAATCTAGAAAAGGCATCAACAAATATAAGAGGGTACCTATGCCCATTTGTAGAAGGAAAAGGACTAGGTCCCCAAATATCTGTGTAAACTATTTCTAGAGGTCTTGTTGCAGAAATTTCCTGTGTCTGAAAAGGTAGTTTGTGTTGTTTGCCATATTGACATGAATCGCAAAATTGAAAAGAAGATTTGGTAGACTGAGATTTGTAATTCATTGACTGTAAAATGTGTTTCAATACAGTAGCATTTGAATGCCCCAAATGAGCATGTTGCTCATTTACACTTGATTCAGCTAGTAATGCAGAAAAGAAAGTAGAGAATAAAGGTTGTACTGGCCATCTTTGAGTAGGATCTGTTTTAAGGCTGTACAAGCCATTCTTAAGCAGTTCCTTGAGTAAAATCCTCCTTGTAATTTTATCCTTAAAAACACAACAAGAATCATTGAACTCAACAATAATCTTATTATCTTTTTTCAATTGAGAAATGCTCAATAGATTTTTGGTTATTTTAGGCACATGAAGAATATTATTCAACTTGATAGCATAAACGGATGATGAAGATAGATAGGATGAGCCAACATGTGATATAGGGAGTTTAGAACCATCACCAACTGCTTGTTGTTCTTTGCCTGTGTAAGCATTCTGAATACTGAGATTGGAAAGATCAGCTGTAACTTGATTTGTAGCACCACTGTTAACAAACCAATTAGGGTTAGAGGTAGCATCTGATGGGTTATGATGGGTGGATTGATGAGCAATGTAGGTCTGTTGAGTAGGATAAGTAGATTGTTGGGTAGCATTGTAAGATCGGTGGCCCTGCCAATTTGTGTCAAATCGTTTATAGCACTTTAGAGCATCATGTTCTAGTTTGTTGTAGAGTTGACAGGAAATTCTATGGGATCTACCCCCTCGTCCTTTACTTCCCCTGCCACGATAGGGTCCTTGACGACCAGTAGGAGCACGATTAGAGTTCTGAGAGTAGGTTGCCATATTGGCAGTGGTGTTCAACAGCGAGATTTAAGAATGAGCATGTTGTTGCTCAAGTTTGGTTTCGTGCATCATTAGAGTATAGATAAAATCTAGCTAGGAATTAAGAAATTCTAAGAAAAGATTTCAGTTAATACCTTAACTGGAATAGGAAAAGTTATAAAGTGCTAATTAATCAACCGGATAAATCATATCCCTACATGTTTTAATATGGGACTAAAAACTAAAATAAACTTGACTCAAAAAATTACAAATTTGTTTTCCAAACATATGTGTGTATAATGCCTTAATTTATCAGATCATACTATTTTATCTCCATTTCCATAAGATGGCCTCTTGCTAGGTTTTGGATTAAAGAGATGGAGTATTGGAGATGTACCACTAGTGCTTTGTCCTATATATGATACTCTAAAGTTCACTTGTTAAATTTTTTTTTTTTACTACAGCTAGTGCTAGAGTGTCAGTAGAACTAGCAAGTATTTGATGTGTGTATATTGTGTTTTAGTTTGACATTGATCAGCCTATATAGATTATAGGTCAATCAAACTTTGGAAAGTTAGAATTCATAGAGTTTGAATGTTTTATGTTGAGACGTAAGATGATACATAGGGTAGTTGTATTATTTTCAATTAGCTGACTCAGCTAATAATTAAGTTGAACAGTGACATTGTTTTTAGACGTTATAATGAGTAGTTTATGTCTCTAACATGTATATTTGGTTATTTAGGATATAAATAAAGTTAAATGAGTTGTAAAAATGATTTTTGGAACTAGAGCAAACCTTAGACAACTTTTGAAAGAGTTTTATTGCAATCATAGGTGTGTGAACAAGCTATGAAGCGTTGGTGCATTGTGTGATCAAGAAAGAAGTTCTTAGGTGATATATGAGCATTTACTATATCAATTAAGTAAACAATTAATGTTGTGGTGGCTAATTTATATTACATGATCTACATTAAGGCTTTGTAATAGTATTGATTAAATTTGTGTGAGTTGGTCAAACAAATACTTAGGTACCTTCTTCTCCACATAATGACAACCTTCCTCAAAACAATCAGCTATATAAAACATTTGATGAAGTTGACTTCCCAATACAAAAGGATCATCCATATAGCATAACTTTATGAAGTTTACTAGAGTAAGCCCATAATTATCTTTCTCCTCTTGATACCAACAACATTTAAACAACACTACACTGAAATGCTCCAAGTAATCCACTTCAAGAATTTCCTCTGTTGCTCTATAGTATGTCACATTTCCAAGTGTTGGATTTTGATCTTTAAACCTTGCAATACTTGGAGTTAATGTTGTTAAAGAGACTCCACTCTCTTGATTCTTATACCTCGCATCCCATTTTTTAGTTTTAAACTTGTATCCATTAATAACATAATCTGAATATTTCTTTGCATTTGTTAGGGCCTTTGGATAACCAATGAATATGGCTTAGTTTATCATTACAAGATATCACCTTATCTTGAAATAATTGAGGAAACTCAATGGAATGATCTTGTGCCCTTGCCTATTGACTTCTTTTAGTGCTTTTATATTTCAATTTTTTATGCTCCCTAAAAAATGACATATGTTAGTTAATATGATAGGAATTTAAAAATGATCTTAAGATGGATTTATAATGTATGTGTAGCTTACCTAATGTACTTTGTCATTTGAATTAAATAAAATGTATTGATGAGCTTGACGTAATATGTTTAAGGCTAAACTTACAACTTTTCCTTTCCTTCGGCCTTTCCCTCCAATAGCATTCCCAACTTATGGAAAAATGAAGAAGATACGTTAAAAGATTTGTATTGTCATTGTGTTTCATATGCCTATTATATTTTTTTTCTCACCTCATGACGCATATAAATACAACAAAAATTTGCACATTCTTAAGCTAAGTATCCTTCGGCAATAGACCCTTATGGTTGGCTTTTATTATGAACAAATCTTTTTAACCTACCTAAATACCTCTCAACAAAGTAGATAGAGTGGCAATGCACTGGTCCAATATATTTGATTTGCTTTGGTAAAATAATAGGTAAATGAACCATGATGTCAAAGAAACAAGGCAGAAAGATTGTTTCAAGTTGAGTACTTTCATAATTTCCTTCTCTAGATGCTCAAGATCCACTAGCTTAATTACTTTACTACATACCCCTCTGAAAAAAGCACCTAATCTACTCAAAACAACTACAACTTTTTTTGGTAGTATTTTCCTTACAACAAATTGTAGTAAGTGTTGCATAATAATGTGAGCATCATGACTTTTGTATCCTGACATTTTTTTTCTTACTAACATCAACACATTGTGCAATATTTGATGCATAACCTTTTGGTAGTTTTACATTCTTCAAAACTAAACAAAAGTTTTCTTTCTCCTCTGGGTTCATGTAAGCAAGTCCGGGCTAGTGACACGTAAGAGTCATCTACTTTGATAGGTTGTAAGTCTTTTCTAATCCCCATTTCTTTCAAATCAAACCTTGAATTAAGATGATCTTTTGACTTCTCCAAAATCTGCAACAAAGTTCCCAGAATACTATCACATGCATTTTTCTCAATGTGCATCACATCAAGATTATGTTAGCACCCATTATGCTTTTAATAAGGTAATTCAAAAAATATAGATCTCTTCTTCCAAGGATTATCACTTGGTGTTTTTTTGTTTATTTGCCTATCTAAACAGATTATGATACCCATTAATAAGCACATATACATCAGACCTTGACAGAGGAATTAGTGGTTTTCTTAACTCTATATCGTCATTGAATGATCTCCTATTACGCCTCCAAGGATGACTTTTATCCAAAAATCTCTAATGATTGACATAACAAGTCTTTCTACTATGCTTTAAATATTGAGAGCAGGTTTCATAATGACAATTAGGGCTTCCCTTTATACTCCATCTAGACAACATTGTATATCCTAAAAAGTCACTAATTGTACATAACAAGGTTACACGCATCTTAAATGATTCATTATTTGAAGCATAATATGTCTTTATCCCAAACTCCCATAACTCTATCAACTCTTTAATCAAAGGCTATAAAAAACATCAATATCCTTTCTAGGAGAAGTCGGGCCAAGTATAATTGAAGACAATATAAATTTTTCTGATTTCAGACATCTCCATGGTGCTAAGTTATAGTTTACTTAAAGTATAGGCCGTGTACCATGTGAAAAACTCATTATGCGGAAAGGATTAAATCCATCAATGGAAAGAGCTAATATGACATTACGAGGATCTCGTGCAACATTAGGATACAATGAGTCAAAGTCTTTCCAAGATTGGCCATCTTCAGGATGCCTTAAATTACCTTCTTTGGGACACTCCTTATCATGTCATTTCATGAATTCAGCTAATTCTGGACACATGTATAGACGTTCCAATCTCAATATTAATGGAAAATTTCTAAACACCTTGGCTGGAATTTGCCTCACCTAATCTCTGTTATCTTCACTATTACAACTTTGTTTCCACCTAGATATACCACACTAGGGGTGTTCAAGAAAACCCGCGAACCTGTGAACCAAACTTGAACCACATGAACCAAATCTATAAATAAGGTTAACCAAATTTGGGTTCGAACCGAACCTGAAAAATCAAGTTCATGGTTCAGGTTCAGGTTTCTAACTTGCGGTTCTAGGTTTAAACCTGAACCTGAAATACCAAAAAAATCTACCATATATTTAGATATAATTTAAGAGGATATTAATAATAATTAATTTACTAGTATTTACTATATTAATTCTTGACTAAAAAAAAGAAGAAAAGGAAAAAATTACTTTAATTATATGCTATTA
>JANZLK020000420.1:779399-789515 GCA_026937615.2 Erythroxylum glaucum | reverse complement strand
ATTAAAAGAATTAAATAGAAGAAGACCAAAAACTAATAATCTCATTTTCTTTTTCCTTTTTTTGGTGAAACTTACTGCTTTGGAACGCAGTCCCGCGGTACAACACATGAACCAGCTCGCACACAATCCCCCTCAACTTTCCACTGCGGATCAACATCAACTCATCGACATCGAACAGTATCGCCACTACACACACCATCAATCTCCACAAGTAAGAATTCACCAATTAATATAGTCCTTTTAGAATCTATATCCATCTTTCAATAGAAAATTCATTTTTCCGAATTACAACTTCAATTACATGTTTCCAACTGAATTCCTCCATTCCCTTGGTGCCTCTGCTTTCATTCTCTCTTTCTGAACCTAAATTTTTTTTTTCCATGAATAATCATATACCATAATTGTCGTCAAGTTCTAATCTTTTCAGCTTTTATTGTTGGGCACCCTTGTATTTCCTCAGTAATCTCGATTCTGATGGGAATCAAATGCCACCATATCGATGTTCGCGCTGTCACACAATCGTCACCGTCGCCAATACTCTCCTGCGTCGAGAAAGCTCCTAAGCACGCCCATGTCTCTCTCGTGCCCTTAGCGAATCCCGAGGAAACTTCCCGCGATTCACAAATCACCTCTACGGTTCTGCAAGATGTGCATATTGTAAGAAAGTTGGTATCTTTAGTGTGTTTGTGCTGTTGGGTCATATTGATTTTTGCTGAAAATGGATGGTTATGGTTGTTGGTCATATTGATTTTTGCTGAAAATGGATGGTTATGGTTGTTTTATTGTAGTCAGCTCGGTTGATGGAGGATTTTCTTGAACTTGTTAGAGAAAACACCGAGAAAGATCTTGAAACATGTGGGGTTCTTGGCGCTTTTCTTGTAAGATAAACTCTTGTTCTTGTTCATGTTTTCCAGACAACGTTGGATACTCCTGCCCTTTATATGTCTTTGTCTTTTCAATCAGGAAAGAGGGACATATTATGTGACCACTCTGATTATTCCCAAGCAAGAATCAACAGCCAACTCTGTGAGAGTCCAAGACGTTTTTGCCCTTACATATTAGTTGTAGATTTTTGTTAAGATGTCACAAGCCTTGATCTTTTTACGCTCTACTGTGTTAATATTTCATGGATTACAGTGTAATGCTATGAAAGAGGAAGAATTTTTTGCCATACAGAACGAACGTTCTCTTTTCCCTGTTGGGTGGATTCATGTGAGTTACCTTTTATTGTGTTCACCTTTTTCAGTTATCTTTTCAAAAAACGGCTTCTTTCTACCCTTTCTACTTTTTATATTTAGTTACTTAGGGATGCAAGGATTAAAATGCTGTTTTGAAGTTAAAGACTAAAGAGTAGCTGATTTCTAGTTTATATTTCAGACGCATCCTTCTCAAAGGTGTTTTATGTCATCAATAGATCTGCATACCCATTACTCGTATCAGGTAAACAACTTTCCTGGGGATTTTGCGAGCCTAGTTGAGGAATTCCTTGTTCATCATTCACTCATTTATGAATTATGAACAAGTACTTCTCAATTACTTGATTGTTGCTATCATATGATCCAAAGTTTCGCACTCAGTAAGTTCATGGTTTGCGAGGCTATGTTCTTTATTCTTATGATTTAATGATTTTTTTGCTGGACAAGGAATGATGATTGAACCTTCATTTCAAGACGGACATGTTTGAATCCAGACAATAAGAGAGTAGAATTGATTGGTGGGCACTAAATGATACTAGGCGGAGCTTCTTATTTATGCTTGTGTTTGACTTAAAATTGTTCTGTATGATATGTTTACCAGTGACGTTGTGATTGGAATTTGACCCTTTTCTCTTTTACTGATTCTTTCTGTGTTTAGGTAATGTTACCAGAGGCCTTTGCCATTGTCATGGCTCCAACGGATACTTCAAGGTGATCAGAACTCAGACTCTTCACTCTAAATTTCAAACGGGAAATTAAGCAGTAGTTTTTCATAATTCAAGCCTCAAACTACATCATTTGGTCAGATTTGAAGCCGTAGGAACTTTCCATCACTTCCTGGTTGGACTTGATTTTGATGTACATATGATTTAAAAAATAGGCTAAATTGATCTGTACTTGTGGAACTTCATGGTTACAGTCACTTGTTTAAGCATACCAACATCTAATCCATATTCTTTATGACATGACTCACCATTCTTTCTCATTGTACTTCAACATACCTTGGCGGTATTAGCATTTTCTGGAGATTCTGGCTATGTTCCCTTGATTTAACTTGTATTCTGTACTTAGATGCTTTTTTTGCGTAAATTTGTCAGTAGTTTGGCAGCTACAGAGTATGCAAAAGAATATTATATTACCATAAACATTGAAAGAATGCTGATGATAAAAGATGCAAAAAATGTATCGTGAAACAGCAAACAGCTGCATACAACTGCATAGATAAACTTTTGTATGCTTCCTCTTGAAACAGGAAATATGGAATATTCCGGCTATCTGACCCAGGAGGAATGGACATTCTGAAGGGCTGTCAAGAGTCTGGATTTCATCTTCACGAAGAAACAGCAGACGGCAGCCCTATTTATCAGCACTGTTTCAATGTGTACACGAATTCTAATCTTAGATTTGAAATCTTTGACCTGCGATGAAGTATCATCCTATTTGCCAGTGAACGTATCTTTGGATCATGAATGGACCTGGAATGGTAAAAGAAAAGGAAAAACAGCCCCAGTCAATTCCTGCAATTGATTTGGTGAGGTATATCTGTATCAAATGTTTCTTTTCTTCTGAATATTGAAGTGTAAATCTGGACACTTCACAGTCACTTATACGTTTGTTCACATTCTCAAGAAATGACTATGGTTTTCCTTTCATAAGCCATTCTGCCGATAGTGCTTAATGTTGCATCAACATTTATAAAGATAAATCTGTTGGAGAATGGATTAAGTTCCTATTTAGGCTGTATGTGCCACTTGGCTTAATGCCAGGTTGTGGTATGAAAAGATGCTATCCCAGTGAACGTATCTTTGGATCTTGGATGGACCTGGAATGGTAAAGGAAAAGGAAGAACACCCCCAATCAATTCCTGCGATTGATTTGGTGAGGTAGATCTGTATCAGTTGTTTCTTTTCTTCTGAACATTGAAGTGTAAATCTGGACACTTCACAGTTTAACACCTATCCGTGTGTCCACATTCTCAAGAAATGAATATGTTTTCCTGTCATTTGCAATTCTGCTGATAGTGCTTAATGTTGCATCAAACACATTTACAAATGTAAATCTGTTGGAGAATGGAAAAAGTTCCTACATGGGCTGTATTAACCTCTTGGTTTAATACCAGGTTGTGGTATGAAAAGATTCTATCTTTTAACTAGCGGCATTCTTAACTGCTCGAGAAACTTGCGTAGGTTGATCTGTGTATAATAACAAAAAAGGATTATGGTAATTTTGTAAACTTAAAGACGGCCACATCATCACAAATTTAAAGAATAACGCTGTGTTTGGTTACCGTCCGCGGACGTGAGGACGGATGACAAGGACATAACCGTTCTGTCCTGATAGGTGTTTGCTTTACCGTCTGCAAAAGTTTTGTCCTGTCTTTAATGGACAAAGACAAAATATTTTGTCCAACCCAAAACTATCGGACAGAGAACACTGTCTGTTGGACAAGATAGTAAAATGGCCATAATGCCCTCACATTTTTCACCTCCGGAAGCCAACTCTTCTTCGTCATTTCTTTCTAACGCAGTTCCTCCGTATTTCTGAAACTACCCTATACCTCCGTGTCTCCTTCCTCACTTTGCTGCGTCTCCGTCGTGAAAGGTTGGTTATTTTCCCCTTCGCACTTCCGCACGAAGCGACTACTGCTGATATTTCTTTGTCTTCCTCCAGATCTGTTTCGCTAACGTTCCAGTCTCCACCGAAGCAAACCGTCATAAGCCAGTATCATATCTCGTCTCTGGGTAAGACTCTTCATCCATGGGTATTGTTTTCCTGTATGGGTAATGGGTTTGCAATGGGTGTTTGACTGAGACGAACGGATCTGTGTTATTGATGGGTGTGGAAGGGTTAGGGATTCGGATTTCTTGATGGATATGCATTGGGTGAGGGATGAGGTTCTTTTCGTTGTTTTTTCAGTACACAAGACCGCCTGGAAGTAGCCTCTTCTTTGCTTATTCGGAAACCACAACATCTGTTGTTGTTTAAGTTAATCTCAGCTGTAGATAGTTGTAGGAAATTATTCGTAATGTGCATGGGGTTATGATTTTGCATTTATATTCCACTTCAGCCAATGAATAAATGACTGTAATTTGCACTTATGTGTGGTTCTTGCAGTAGTTCTACATCGATCTTCTTGCATTTGGAAAGTTGATATTTGGAATTCTTCTGAAAGTGGTAAGTGGTTCTTCTTCTTTACATTGATATTGAAAGCTTTGATCAGTTGTGTTTGTTGTGTATCCAAAGGTGTGAATGATGAAAGTTAAGCATTTGCAATTTGTTTGAATAATAATACATTGTTTGACTGATCATTTGTAAGCCACCTAATAACATTGAATAAGGCATTTCAATGCTGAGAAGAAGAAGAAGAATGCTGTACAATAAAAGCAATATCCTCTTTTTGTTTTGAGTCTCGATACTTGAGTGTTGACGGTTGTGTTAATTCAATCATTTAAGTTGTTGAACGGTCATACTTCATAATTGAACAATTAAGATTCAATCAAAGTTTCAGTTTCGATCAAGTGGTGCTGCAATTATGTATTGCTTTGTTATTGTCAATACATAATTCAATCCTTCTTGTTATTAACGGTTGCACTTCACCAAAGTACATTGTGTTCATGATTTCCGCAATAGTCAAATACTGTTTGACTTAGTGAATGTCAAGTGCACAACATAATTGTTGATTAAATGACTCCAACTCATTTAAACCTCAGTGAGCAATGTTGTAACCCTGTTTAACTAATCTGTTGCTGAATCTTGTGAACAATGGCTTGTGTTTGCACTGCTCATATATTTTAGAGGCTGTCATTGAGTCAAGTAATCAATGAGATTAATGTTTCATGTACAGGGTGTGGGACATTCTATATTTCAGCATCAATCTTCTTGCATTCGGGAACTTGAATTTTGAGGACTTCTTCTGAAAGTGGTAAGTCCTTCTTTATCTTACCTTCATATTCAAATATTATTTGTGTTTGTGGTGTATACATAGCTGAATATGGTAAGTTCTTATATTTGCAAATATAAAGAAGTGTAAATAGTTGTGGTTTAGCTAAGATTTAGCAATATCAAACATGCACATGAATTATTGGACTTCAAATGGGCAGAAAACATTTCAGTTATTATGTTAGAATGCTTCTGAACCTGAAGAGCAACTTTTGTATCCCATTTTCTGTTAGAACACAAAATATATGTGCTGTGTTGTGCTGAGAAACATACTTCTGCTTGTGATACTTGTTACCACATGTGAATGATCATCAAGTCATCAATCAAATCTGGTAACTTTGTCACTTCTTAGATAGTTGGAAGCACCAAGTATATAGATAATTTTATGAAGTGGAAGTATGCTTAAATGCCTCAGTTGCATTCAACCATCTTCCACTTCCCTCATTACTAAAGAGTATATTAGATAGGGGCCCAACTATAAAGTCCATAATCATATATTATTTACAAACAATATAATAGAGTCCTTAGATGCTAGCAATGGACGGAATAGAGTCGTGGCTGGATATCATCAAGTTTTAGGGCTTCCACCAGAATGATTTCCTGAAACATAATCAGCACGTTCATAACCAAATGTAGCCAGCCAATACATTATGAAAGTTGTTGCATATTATTGAAAAGAAAACTTAAAACTAATGGTTCAACAAAAATCTTTAAATAAAAATCAGTTGTTTAGCTTAATAAGGATCCGAAGCCAAGTATTTATATCCTACCAGAAAGTCACAAACTGTCAGGAAGTTTTGAGTCCGGCAGACAATATAAATACTTTGTAGGCATTTAGCACGAGAATCCAAATTGAAAGATGGACTGATTAATAGATACATGATTAGCACAAGTAGTAGTTTCAAATTGTAATCAAGTAAAAATCTTACCCTGCTCTCTAGAAATTCGAGATGAGCTGGAATCAAATCTGTCCAGGCAGCTACAGATAAGGCATCACTTTGATGAATTCAAGAAAAACAATAAAAATAACATTAAAGCAAAGCTAAGTACAACTGATAGGTAAATTCTGTGTACATATGTATTTATGATATGTACATATATATTATACACACATAGAAGATGTTGCATCAGATGAGGGATAGGAAATATATAAGACAAAATGCAGCAATGCCTTCACCATCCAACTAAAAATTAATGAAGAAGGTCAACAACTTACCAACAAGTTTGATGTCAGTATTCTCTGCCAACCATTTTGCCCCATCCCTCGTGAATCCCACATAACTTGTATCAAACTGATTCTTGAACATAAGCTTCCTGAAGTGATATTAACATTTTTAGATAATCACATCCCAAATGAGCAGGAAATTTCATTTTGACAGTGAAGGAAAAGTGATTATATAACAGAAACACAGGTCCATGTGTTCTTTATCGTAAGCTGTTATGTCAAATTACTATTCCTTAAGATACAAGTATAGCACAATATAATAAAAACTGTAAACCAAAATACAAAATGCCTATTATGTAAGCATAGGAAAACAAGTATAGCACAATATAATAAAAACTGTCAACCAAAATACAAAATGCCTATTATGTAAGCATAGGAAAACAAGTATAGCACAATATAATACAAATGTCAAACAAAATACAAAATTAGTACCAAGTCCATCGATTTGTACTTATTGTTGACAAGTTATAGTGGTAAGTTAAGGGCTGTCAAGTATTATGCAATGATTCAAAAAGTGAAATGCAACATAGATGGATATGACACTATAATGGATATGAGACTGCAAATACAAAATGCCAATTATATATGCATAGGAAAACAAGTATAGAACGGAATCAATGCATTTCGTCAATGGAGTTGTTACACATCTTACTATTCTATACATATGTACATATCTAGTGTTTGAACATTACAATTTTTTCTGTTTGCAGACAGTGTTATTTTGCAATTTGGAATCAATGGATCGTGATCGTATAATTAAGTGTCTGGCTTTGTATGAGATTATGAAAGGGCAAATGGATCTCATGAGGATGGCCTTGCTCGTATGCTTGTATATATACACCAAAAGCCGACGTAGAAGTGAAAATGCGAGAGGAAGTAGGGCATTGACAGTACCAAATAGGGCAGCCAATGTAGATAGGATTTTGCACGAGGGGGATAGGAATACCCAGTGGGATATAAGGATGGATAGTAATGCATTCACATTGTTATGTGAGATGCTTCAGGTAAAAGGTGGGTTGACAAATACGGGTCATGTATCCATTCAAGAAAAAGTTTTATTATTCCTTAGAATATTAGCACAAAATGAATCTAATAGAGTATTACAAGTTCGATTTATGAGGTCCGGAGAGACAATTAGTAGGGTTTTCCACAGTGTGTTGAAAGCTGTTTTAAAGCTTCAACATCTGTTGTTGGTCAAACCCATACCCGTTCCTGAGGATTGCACAGACACTAGATGGAAATGGTTTAAGGTTAGTCATGTTATGTAGCGACAATACAGTATGTCATTTCTTTTTTGATGAAGTTCGTTAACTAGAACTGTTTTTTGATTGGAATTTTGAGCAAAGGGTTGCCTTGGTGCTCTCGATGGGACATATTTGGACATAATAGTTCCCCAGGCAGACAAGCCCAGATATCGAGGTAGGAAAGGGAGAATATGCACTAATGTTTTAGGTGTGTGCGACAAGAACTTAAATTTTGTTTATGTTCTTGCGGGATGGGAGGGTTCAGCAGCCGATTCAAGGGTTCTGCATGATGCTGTGACCAGGCCTAATGGCCTGCAAGTACCCCGGGGTATGTTAGAAACGAATTTTTAGACGTTTGTCATTTTTGTATACCGTTTGATTACATATATCATAGTAATAGTGTCATCTGCTTATAGGCAATTACTACTTAGTAGATGCTGGCTATACCAATGGCCCTGGTTTTCTTGCACCTTTTAGAGGCACAAGATACCATATTCAAGAGTGGGCAAGAGATGGGAGGGCACCTAGGAATGCAGAGGAGCTCTATAATAAGAGACACTCGGCGGCCAGAAATGTTATTGAACGTGCATTTGGTTTACTGAAAAAAAGATGGAAAATCCTCAGAAATCCATCTTTTTACCCAGCATCAACTCATGTGCACATCATTCTTGCATGCTGCCTTCTGCACAATTTCATTAGATTGCATATGAGTTCTGATCCAGCAGAGCTTGCTGACATGGAACCTGACGAAGTGCCAATTGGGGAAGATGCACCATTACCTGAATTTTTTGATCGTGTCGAGACAAGTAACGAATGGAGTCAATGGAGAGCGGAATTAGCTAACAACATGTTTGATGAATGGAGAAGCAACCATTAAGTTGTGCACTTTCATTTACTTAAATACAATTTGTATTGAATTGAGGGATTATATTTGGTCATGTTTCATTGTAATTGATTACAGGGATTGATTGAATTTCATTGTTGTTTCTTTGTGGTTTTTGTACTTAATAACATGTTTCGTTTAATTCTATATTGTCTTCATTAATGCAAACAAGAACCCAATTACTCATTGATGGAAATGGTTTGTTATTATGTTGGGGTATGACACTGTATGGTTTAGGTGCAATGTCACGGGTTTGGACAGATGGAGAGACAGACGCATTTGTTGCCTTCTTGGAGGACGCAGTTGTTGGTGGCAAGAGGACCGATAATGGACAATTTAAGCCAGGGACTTTCCAACTGATTGCCACACTCATGGTTGAGAAGTTCCCTGGGTGTGGAATTGAGAAGAGGCATATACAAAATAAACATAAGAGGCTTAAGGATAAATATCAGACAGCATATGACATGTTGCAATGCAGTGGGTTTGGGTGGAATGAAACCAAGCAATGTGTCGAGGTAGACAGCAAGCAAGTGCTTGACGAATGGATGAGGGTAGGTTGTTCATACACGCATGTTAATGTATTACACATTATGTATCATGCTAACAAACATCTTTGCATTTTTCTCAGAAACACCCTAATAGGTACTATACCCCTGGCAAGCCATTACCTATTTACCCTAGACTTGAGTATGTCTTTGGGAAAGATAGAGCCACAGGTGCAGCTGCAATTGACCCTGGGGCTGCAACTACTCAGTTTGCGGCTGATGACACTGAAGGGGATGCACCAACAGGTTCACCACCTCCTATTGAGCCGTTGTTTGAACCAGTTCCACCGTGGGGGTTAGGCATATGTAATATTTTCCTAATAAAAAATGAACTGGGCAGCTGGACATGGGACGAAGGGAAGGAGGGGGAGAGGTATTTACGAGGCCTGGGATTGGAGAGGGGATGCGAGGGCCGAATCTGGGCGGGACGAGCTGCCGTCGCGTTGCTGGATGCAGAGTTCATCGGGGCTGCTGAAATAGACGAATAGAAGTGGGTGTGGTGGGTGTACTGGACCAGGCATGGATCCATGGATGAACGTGTATCTGTACCCTTTGCCTCTGCCTCTACACCCTCTACGCCCTCTACTTCGATTACTTATCGGCAGTGTTTGCTCTTCGTTGTTGATTGCTGTTACACGGGCGTGGGGGCCCCCGTGGCTCGTGAACACATTTAGATACATGCTACGATATGCATGCCAGCAATGGATCCATGCTTCTCTGACCCCCACCCGACAGGAACGCCAGCCAGGAACACCATCCTCCACTTCTTTCCCTACCGCTTTCTTCCACCCAACCCTCCGACTGTTGGAGTGCATAAGAAACGTTCAACATGAAATAAAAGACCGCATGACCAAAAGATCAGTGGCCAAGTGCACATAACCTTCCCTCTTTACCGAACTGCCCGGGTAAGTAAAGGTATGTGTGCCGCCTTTTAAGAGTCTGAGGTAAGGAATCACGAGTGCTTCATGAACGAGTAACCGCTGCTGCTACTACATATGCCCGTACTTGCTTATGTGCCCACTTACCTCGTACTGGATACCTCTTTACTGCTTGGCCAAGGTCCTGGAGTATCGCCATCGGCCAG
>JANZLK020000420.1:729031-739909 GCA_026937615.2 Erythroxylum glaucum | reverse complement strand
ACATTTATGTGGAAAAAATAAAAAATAAAAAATAATGTTAGTACCCAAAGAATTATTCGCCCTTTTATATCACCCTGTGAGCTGTGAGTCATTATTAACTTTTTTTTTTCAAAATTAAGAAAATTTAGATTGATTATCTAATACAATCACTCTAATGTAAATAAACTTAGTTATCTAAATTATTCTGTAACCTTACGAAGTCCAAAGCACGGCCCCGAAAGGCCGAAACTAGTAAACATGTGTTCTCATAATTTCACAACTTGCCAAACACACACTTTTATGGATTTCCTATCAACGCTCCTCCTTCTCGTTTCCTCTATAATCAGTACGTAATCCCTTCGCGCCTTCATCATCATCATCTTCTTATTATGTTCTAGAGGTCCTTTTTATTGGTTAATTACTCGTATGCTTTTTTCTGTTTCGCAATTTGTTTAATGGAGCTTTAGCGGCTTTCCACTTTTCCATTTCGGCCTCGTCTTTCTTCGATGTGCTTTTATTTCGAGATTTTTTACTTGAGCGATTGAACCCTTACTGTTTGGTTGCTGCGAAAGGGTTCAGGTAAAGTTGCTTGTTTCTTGAGAAAATGCAGGAGTTTTAACATAATTCGTACTACCTTCTTTTCTTTTCTTTTTGCGAAATTTCTTCTCTGATATGCCAAATATGTACTGATTTTCTTTTTGTGGTTCGTTATTTTGTATCAACTTTTGAACATTTTTAATATATTAATGAGTTTTTGATCTTCTTTCACTTAAATGGCTGTCCAATATATTGGTTTGTTTCTTGAAGTTTTTTGTGCGGGGAATACGGAATATATTCCTTGAGATGCCTCTATGTTCCCTCCTCAAGACAAATTGTTAATCGATTGTTCTTTTAATTTTATTTTTGGGTTGTAGACGCCTGTCTTTAATTAGTTTTGTGTGAACTCTTTTGAAGCCAACTGTGTAGTAATGATGGCTATCCTGATTTTGGATGGTTTCAGGTACTCCATTACGTTGTTTCGTGAACTGGAATGGGGTTTGTTGACAATTCACAGCACCCAGAGTCTACAAGGGTAGCATTTTCGAGCAATAGTGGTCATTCTGATGAACAGTTTTGGGGGAGGCCAATGGAAAGTGGTCATTGTGCTTCTCATCCTGGGCTGCCGAAGTATAAGCGGCGGAAAGTTTCTGTTATTAGGGATTTTCCCAAGGGGTTTAAGCGAAATACCACTCCCATTTCAGCGATGATTGACAATGTTCATGAGGGTGCAGATAAAAACTCATTTGGTCAATACAGCACTTCTAATGGGGTACTGGATAACTGCCATAGGCCTTCTGGAGTAAGTCAGGAGGATGAATCGGTGGGAATGTCCCATGGCTTGAATTCTAAACCTCTTCTCATGGAACTGAATCTTGCAAGACCTAAGGCAGAAGGACGAACAAACTTGTTGCATCAGTTGAACAAAAATGAATTAGTGAATGTGCATGCAGCAGGGATGCAGCGATCAGAGGCTTTGGAAGGCTTGGACAGTGTATCAACTGCTGAACCCGTAAAAGTTTCAGAATATGAAAAGCTTCATATGTCAAAGGATTTGAATAAAGTTACCTCTCCTGCAGGAGAAATTCTCCAACGTAAATATCCTCCTCGCAGAAGCATTTATGCTCTCAGAGACTTCCCAAAATTTTGTGGTAGAAAAGCCCCATGTATTATGACTCAAAATTGTGCAAAAATGCTTGAATCTGTAGAGGAAAAGAATATCGATCTCAAGACACTGAAGGAGGATGTGAAACAAGTAGGTGACAATTTTCAAAATGCGGATGTTGACAGAGGAATTTTGAAAGAGGATGTTTCTCAACTGAATGTGCACCAACTTGAAGCTGCGCCTGAAGTATCTGTGCCTAAACAGACAAGGACTCATGATGACTCAAGAGCTGCTTGCGGGAGTGAAGTTAAGGGGGATCAAGAGAATCGACTACAAAGATGGATCAAATATAATGTGGAAAGCAATCAAAATCATCATGATCTAAAATCTGACATGGACATAGGAGATTTGGGGGAGAAATTAATGAATGACTTTGCACATCCCATGGATAACGACATTGTTGAGGGTAAATTTCAAGAAAATTCTCCAGAGAATGCATTGCTAGTGTTGCATATGGATGCTGAAGAACGGAGCACCAATTCTCCCCAGGGAAGCATTCAAAACTGTCAGGGGATAATGTCCCAGGTACTTCCCCAGTATGGTGATAGGTTAATGGGAGGCTTCAAAGACCATCTGAAAAAAGACTTGACAGATTCTGCAGAGGACCTTGAGACAGAGTTTTCTAATTCTTCTGCTTGTCAAAATCAAAAGGTTGGGAAAGAATTTAATGACTGTGAGTTTGCAATGAACAGGGAAGTTGTGCAAGGTCTTATGGCTGAAAGAAGTTGTCCTTGGCGACAGGGGAAGAGGACTGATAAATCTTCTAACTTGACCGATGGAAGAGGAGAAAGGGGAGGTAAGAAAGATACCTTATTATTGCTTGAACAACCAAAAGCTACTTTGGAAGCAAAGAAGAAGGAAATAAAGAACTTGGAAGGAGTGTGTATAAAAAAGAAATCATCTTCTAAGGGAGAGGCTTCTGAATGCACGGGCCAGATTGTATGGGGTAATGACAATAAACTTGAGAAAGAAGACAATTGTTATGATTATAGACTAGTTAGGAGAAGACAAAATTTACATGTGAACCTTCCTCCACACTGTGCCAGTGCTTCAAAGGGTAGAGATGATGATAGCAATGGAGCAGTTAGTAGAAGCAAAGTGAGGGAAACTTTACGATTATTCCAAGCCATCTGCAGGAAGCTTTTGCAGGAAGAAGAATCAAAGGTGAAGGAACATGGGAATGCTCGTAGGAGAGTTGATCTCCAAGCAGCCAAGATCCTCAAGGACAAAGGAAAATATGTTAACACTGGCAAACAAATAATTGGACCTGTCCCTGGAGTTGAAGTTGGTGATGAATTTCAATATAGGATTGAGCTTAACATTATAGGTCTTCATCGTCAAATTCAGGGTGGTATAGACTATGTGAAGCAAAATGGAACAATTATTGCCACTAGTATTGTGGCATCTGGAGGGTATGATGATGAAACAGATGAATCAGATGTTTTGACATATATGGGTCAAGGAGGGAACATGAGTGGTGGAGGAAAGGATCCTGAAGATCAAAAGCTCGAAAGAGGAAATCTTGCTTTGAAGAATAGTAAGGATGCAAAGAATCCTGTTAGGGTGATCCGTGGGGATTCAAAGATGCCTGATTCTTCGGATTCAAGAGGTAGAACATATATCTATGATGGACTATATTTGGTGGAGAAGGTCTGGCAAACTATGGGACCACATGAAAAACTGGTGTTTAAGTTCAAGCTGGTACGAATTCCAGGTCAGCCAGAGCTTGCTTGGAAGATAGTGAAGAAATCCAAGAACATTAAGGTACGAGAAGGACTTTGTGTAGATGATATCTCACAAGGGGAAGAGAAGATTGCAATTTGTGCTGTGAATAACAGAGATGCTGAAAAACCTCCTCCTTTTAAGTATCTGAGCAGAATGATATATCCCAATTGGTGCCATCCAGTCACACCCAAGGGTTGTAGTTGCACTCGAGAATGCTCTGAATCCAGTAACTGTTCTTGTATGGAAAAAAATGGTGGAGAGATCCCTTATAACCATAATGGTGCTATAGTTGAAGCAAAGCCTCTGGTCTATGAATGTGGTCCTTCTTGTAAATGTCCTTCTTCTTGCTACAATAGAGTTAGCCAGCATGGAATTAAATTTCAGCTTGAAATCTTCAAAACTGAATCAAGAGGATGGGGTGTAAGATCTTTAAATTCAATCCCTTCTGGAAGTTTCATCTGTGAGTACATTGGTGAACTCCTGGAAGAGAAGGAAGCAGAGAGAAGAACGGGTAATGATGAGTATTTGTTCGATATTGGAAACAACTACAATGACAAATCTCTTTGGAGCGGGCTTTCTATTCCCATGCTTGACGTGCACGCAAGCTCTCATGAAGTTCAAAAGGATGGTAGCTTCACCATTGATGCGGCAGAGTATGGGAATGTGGGGAGATTCATCAATCATAGTTGTTCTCCAAATCTTTATGCTCAAAATGTTTTCTACGATCATGATGACAAGAGAATGCCCCACATAATGCTTTTTGCTGCTGAGAACATTCCTCCACTTCAAGAGCTGACATACCACTACAATTATATGATTGATCAGGTCTTTGATTCTGATGGAAATATAAAAAAGAAGTACTGTTATTGTGGCTCTTCGGAGTGCAGTGGGAGGATGTATTGATGCAAATTTGTAAAGAATTTGGATCTGAAAGCCGCGACTGTATTTGGACGTAAGCCTGCAAGTTGCCTTGTGTATATGCATGGTTGTGTGTTAAAGCAACTCGTTACAGTCATGACCTTGTGGGTTGACCATTTTTTTACTGGCTTATTCTTCCTTTTTTTCTTTATAATTTTTGTTCGTTGGAATAGATCTTTTCGCCATGCTCTTGAACCTTCTCTGGGGGAAAAAAAAAAAAAAGGAGAGAGGGGAGTGGGCTGAAGTATGCTTCTGATGCCGGTGGATGTATTGCTTTTAGGCAAATCGATGTATCCTTTGTTTTCCGCCACATGAAACGTGTGCTCCTGTCATCTGGCCAAGTGTTTCTACATGCACAGCATGTCAAAACAATATGAAGTTTTAGCTTGTGTAGGTCTGAGGAACTTGAATTCTCGCACGCTTTAGTTGACATACTATAAAACTATCGTCTTCTATGCGTTTTCTCATGTCATACATATTCTAGATGTATGTTCTGTTGTTATTGATTGATAGTTAGCTTTTATTCCTAGTTTAGGACGCCTGAACATTTCCATGGATTGTATCATTTTTGCCCTTGGATAGAAGACCATTCCCTGTCCCTATTTCCTCAACATTGCTATCGATCAAGACTAAGATTTTACCTTTGATCAATATGTGAACAAGTTTGGACGCAATCTTTTTGACTACAGTTAGAATGTGGTCATTGGACAATCTTCACGTTTATACATCTATCTCATAATTGTTTTTCTTCGATTGCCTACATGGTACCTTATATTATGTTATTTATTTGTATGCTGATCACTAAGTAACACATCTTAATGACTTAATTTACATTTGCATTATTCTCTTTAGGAAATTCCGTTTTGTTGATACACAAAATCATATATGACAACTTTATGAGCTCAAGTTTATATAAATAAAAAAAAACTAATTAATTATGGCTTTTTTAGAGAGGTCTAGGATGGCTTCCTGTTTCTTCTTGGGAGTTCCTTTTCTCCATTCGCCTTCCACTCCAGAAGTTGGTTTAATCTTTGTTTCCTCAGCTATCACGTGTCTCTTTGCCTTTGGTATTCTCCTTCTAGCGTTGGTGTGTTCTCGTTTGTGTGAGTGTTCACTTTTGCGGGTAACTCGTTCCTCTCAAGGGCATTTTTAGTTTGTATCCTCTCGCCCTTTGTTTATTAATATTTTTAGATTGGTTTTTCAAAAAACACATTTCTGTGTTGTGTGCTTTTGCTATTTTAAGCTTTTGGTCAGAGTTATGTTTGCTCAAGTCGGTCAGGTAAACTTGACAATGCGACTTTTCCACCATTCCGTCTCTCCTCCTCTGCAGCTTCTTCGATGTTTCAGGTCAGGTAAAGTTGGATAAATTGACTTTTCCACCATTCCTTCTCTATCCTCTTCCTCTCCACCTTTGGCAGCTTCTTCGAGCCTTTCCGCTTCTAGTGTTTCCCTCCCTCCATTAGGTCCCTTTTAGCTGTCTCATTCGCAAGATACTTCTTCTCCTACTTTCCCTAGCATCAATTCAGCTTTAAATTGGTGACACGTAGCTGGAGAGAACAGAGGACGCTCCTTGCACTGTCCCTCGAGCTTTTGAGAAGGTAGATTCATCATTTCTCCCAGAGATTGAAGCCCTAAAGAAAGGAGAAGGAATTGGGCAGCAACGTTAGTAGGCTTCTTCCTGGGCAAGCATCTATCATTCCCTTTGATCCAGAACCGGGTTCTTAAAACATTAGAAAGGAAAAGGATCAAATCAAGTGCTAATTTCTGAGGACAACTTTATTCTCTTTTGATTCTCAACAAATGCTGGTGCAAAAGAGATCTTGGAAGCTGGCCACATATCCAATATCTGCCTTTGTTCTTTCAGTTGTGGAGGTCACTTAAAATTCATTAAACATAAACATGTTCACATATAGATGCATGTCCATGACGTAACATTAGAGTATTTGTCAACAAAATGGCTTAGTATGTTGGCTTACCATATTGGCAAACTCATTGGCAATGATGAGATAATAATTTCAGTGCTAAACTTAAGAAAGAGCTACTTGATTCCATTCCCCTTACGAGACTTGAGAAGGATAAGAAGTTTTTTAGGACTGCCCGTGTTTCCTACCAATAGAAATTAACCGTGAAACAAGGAGGCAAGTACTGGAGAGCAATCGGAAGAAGGTTCACAAGACGGGATTATGAACAAGTCATGGGGTCTGAGGTCCAAGTTAGGGACAATCAACAACCATACACTAGAGAAACTCAAGAAGCAACAGGGGTACCGAGTGGTCCAATAATGATTGAATTGAGAAATGATAACAATGGAAAAGTCGTATCCATGAGGACTGGGACTAAGGAAAGGGTTGATAAAGATGGAAATGAGGGTAGTCAGACCTTGAACAATAAAGAAGTGACACAATAAAAGGAAAATGAAATAGAAGAAATTCACCAGTTTCTATACGAGAAAAGCTCCATGACTCCTGTTATTATGGACAATAGTGAGCTGAATAAAAAAGAGTTTAGCACTGATAGTAGAAGGAGGTCGAGAAGAAAGAGTAGATCTAAGGGATCTAAAGCCCAAAACCACCCTTTTTGTCCATGGTAGCATAGAATGTAAAGGGAATTAATTACCCAAAAAATAACAATCGTTAAGGGATTTTGTATCAGAGAATAAACTTGTTATTATTGCTATTCTGAAAACAAAGCCCAATCATGAGAGCTTTTTAAAGCTGAAGTATTTGGGTAACCACTAAACATTTATGTCTAACCATTGATGCTACGGAAGAATAATGATAACTTCTGATGCCATAGTAATTAAGGTCAATATGCTGCAAACCACTAACCAATTGATTCATCTTTTGTCCTAGTTTCTTCAGGAGAATGTAAGGATAGCCATCTTTTAAGTATGGTTCTAATTACGCATTTCAAAGAGTTGATTTACGGGATAAGCTAAGAAGCATCAACTCTTCAAACTAGGATCCATTGATTACTTAGAGATTTTAATAGTATTCTTTATCTCTGATTAGGAAAGATATGTTTGCTTAAGGAATTTCACAAGTGAATTTAGAGATTGTGTGGAGAGGTTGAAAGTGACCGACATAAAATTTGATAGTTACTTCTTTAGATGGAGTAATAAGCAAAGTTCAAGGTGACATAATCATAAGAAACTTAGGGTACTTGTGAATGGAGAATGGGTAGCAAGATTTCCTAAAACCAAGCAGCCTCGATGAATCCTACATTTTCTGATAATTTTCCTATGCTCATTTAGCATTTGTTTTCAAATAATAGAAGGAAGTTGTCTTTTAGATTGAGTAATTTCTTAGCAGAGGATGAAGGCTTTAACGAGGGTATTCTCAAATGGATGTCACAGACTATTCATAGAAATAACACCTTTGTTTAAATTAGGTAGTGGAAAGTGATTAAGCAGGAACTCAAAATATTGAACTCAAGAAGGAATGCCAACACTTACCTAAATATTTCCTCCATAATCTGTTAAGAGCTTAGGAGGAGGTTTACAAATCTCCTGAGGACCTCTCTTACTAAATTCGGAGAACTCAACCTTATCCTCCTACACCAAGGCTATCTTTGACCATAGTTCTTTGCTCAAACAAAAAGTTTGTGTACATTGGCTCAAAGGTGGTGATAAAATTTGAGTATCTTTCATAAAATTATATTATCAAGAAAGAACCACAATAGGTTTAGTATCCTGATCCAAAGTAATGGAGAGTTAGCTACTCCTTAAGAAGATCTCAATCATGAGGGTTTCATCTTTTTTTAAAAATCATTAGGTAGACATGCCACTGCTAATTCCTCTTTGCAAATCTAAAGCTCCTTCATCAATAACCAATTCTCTTAATGAAATGAAGTTGTTAAAACTGCCCTTTTTAATACTCATGATCTTCATTGATTTGTGTTTGAAATTAATCCTTCAAAGACCACGTCTTGATTGTTTGAACGCGTGTTAAGGCTTGGCCTTTAACAAAAGATATGGCGATTGTTGCAGTTTTGAAATTCTTTCAGGAGGGAAGCTACTCAAAGAAATCAATGAGGCTTTTATCATCCTCACCTCAACCCTAGTACCCTTAATGAATGCAGGCCAATCTCTTGTTGCAATTATTTGTACAAAATTATCTTAAAACTTCTTGCATCAAGGATGAAGAAGGTACTGAAACCAAGAATTGGTGACGCTTAAGGGGCATGTATAAAAGATAGGCTAATTGGAAACAATGTGCTTATAGCTCAAGAGTTGATCAAGAGATATACTAGGAGAAATTCTCCTAATAATTGTTCCATAAAAATTGATTTCATAAGGAATATGATTCAGTTAGTTGGGACTTCATTCTCCATCATTTGGAGGTGTTCTACTTTCTTAAGAAATTTAGAAAATAGATCAAGACTTTTATAAAAAAAAACTCTTTTAATGTTTAGGTTAATAGTGAGCCAACTAATTTGTTTACAGGTGGTAGGGGATTAAGGTAAAGAGACCTTTTGTCCCCTTATTTATTCATACTATGCATAGAAGCTCTTATAAGATTAATGAGATACAATATACTGAGGGATTCTGTCTTTATTAAGTAGGGGTAAGGTTGAATACTATCGAACCTCCCCAGGCCTCGGGCCTCAGCAGGACTCAACTGGGTTTTGATAATGATGCATATAAGGAGGGATTCAAACTTCATATTTCATACTATGTGTAAGGAGTTGAAGCTCTTTAGCCTCTCTTTTCCTAATGAATTGATATTATTTTCAAAAGCTAACGACAAATCAATTACTGTTCTTCTTATGCCTCTCTAATTCTTCAAGGAAATTTCTAGATTGAAAATCAATAGAAGTAGAAGTCATTTAATTGTCTTTGTAAGTTCTTACCAAATTGTCGATTTGCTATCATTGATGTCTAATATTAAGTTTAGGCAACCACCCTTTACTTATTTTTGAGTACCCATATCCAGTATAAAGCTACAATTGGGGGAATATTTACCACTTATAAAGAGGATCAAAAGAATATTAAGGAGTTGGTGTAATAAAGATGTTTCTCTTATGGGGAGGCTGTAGTTGGTGAAATCAGTGATTAATTCATTGCATACTGGTCATCACACAATTTCTTTTCCAAAGACCTAGTTAAATCTATATAAAAGATGATGGGGAGATTTTGTAGGCAAGGTGTGTTAAAGAAGTGCTCTAAAGGTAATTACCTTTAGCACTTATTGTACAAATCATTTTATGATTAATAAAGACAATTTTCATTATTTCGATATTCATACGTTTATGGATTTGATGTTGATCTTAAATTGATTTAATGAAGTTGTTGATACAAAACATAGTATAGAGGAAATCATGATGAGATCATAACAATGAGATTCCTATCATGTGTAATTATGTTAGTATCTAAACTTTCCCTAGTTATAGGATTAATGAGATAATAATCCGAATAGACTAGCACATGTTATACTCATTAATTAGATTAAACAGTAGATCTCATAAGATGTAGACATGAGTTGTTTAAAGTTAACATGTGGATGCTTACTAAGGGTAATAAGTGCATTAGATTGGCTTACTAAGAGACAATCATATGGATATTCTATTCCAGTGTCAATGATAGTCTCATCATAGAAATGGTGTAAGTATCATTTGACTTGAGGTGCTCAAGGATATCTCAAATAATGATCCTGTATTTTAACTCCATTTATCAGTGCCTTTTAAGGCTTACTCACAGGGTGATGATTGGGTACAACTTGAGGTATTAGGAGGTAACTAAGTCGCCAATAAAGGATTCACTACTCCTCATAAAAGGAGATGATACCCATGACCTCTTGTCAGGGTCATTACTTAGGGAGTCTATGGCCAAAGTAGATATATGTCATAAAAAGAGTCTTCAATGATACATAAAGTAATGAGATCCTTAGGATAAAATCCAATAACATTTGGACTAGATGTGACGTAGTCAGTCTAATTGGAGTTAACACTTTGACCATACTCTGAACCAAGTGGGGTATAAATGATGAAATGACGAATTGCATGGCAACATTGTGTATAGAAGGGTTCATAGTCAAACCATAGACTTTCTGGTCAATTGGAAGTCATGACGTGTTGCTAGACACTGCTATTGACTTACTTGAATTAAGTGTTAATTCAAGTGGCCAACATAACCGGGAATCTAATGAGTCACACATATAGGAGATCCGAAAGATGAGTAAAATGGTCTTGAATAGTGATTCAAGATATGAGAGTGTGTTTTGGGATTGCATCGCAATGTAATCATGGCAGAAAACGTTGCATGGAATGGATTAGAAACAAGTGTTGTTGGCTTTCATTAATACATGCTATTCATGATCATTAACTTCCCATAACTTCCATTAATGCTTGTTATTTATGGTTATTAACTTCCCATAACTTTTATTAATACATGCTATTCATGACCATTAACTTCCTATAACTTTTCATTAGTGATGGGGGTTGCAGAAGGCCAGAGGGTGCAAAAAATTGAGATGATTCCACAAGGAAAATAATGAGATTCAATTATAGGTAATATAAGACACGCCTCAAAGTGAGTCTTTACGAAGCTCATCTAT
>JANZLK020000420.1:557248-570671 GCA_026937615.2 Erythroxylum glaucum | reverse complement strand
TGGACTGGAGGAAAAAAAAAGATTAATTTCTCTAAACTTAATTAATTTGTATTTTAGAGACCAAATGAACAAATGTTGCAGCAATGTTTGATGTGTTGTTGCATCTTTTCTCTCCTTTACTTTGAATATCTTAAGCTTTAGAACAAAAAGAATGAGCCATAATTTATGCGTTTTAGCAACAAATCCTATCTCACGTGCACCCAATTGGTTAAATTATAAGACAGTGTAAGTACACTTAGAAAATAGTTTTGATGAAACGAAAGTCTTTAAGGCTGGAACTATAAAATGCACATCTGTAAGAATAAAGAAAACGGGAACAGGCGAAGAAGAAAAAAAGAAAACAGTCTTTGACATTTCATAGTCCAAAAGTTGAAATGTGCAGAGTGCTTCTCAACTTGACAAATGGTGCGCGGATGTCATCTCCGTGGTCCCCCCAGAATTGTCTATCTTCATATATGTATAAAAAATGCGCATAATATAAAATACAATAAAATGCCCACGTATAATATAAATAAAGGTAATTTTCACCGTCCATCCAATGGCGCCAGCTGTACCATACAACTTAATCATGTTTAATTACTTGCTGATTTCCCATTTGACTTAAACACGTCTATTTTAGTGTCAACCCCAACCCCAAAGGTTTTTATTTATTCTACTGCTGGTTTTGCCGTTGGATATCTCCAGTTTTCTTTTTAATCTCTTTTTTAAGTACCTTAATCATGCTTTTGTTTGTTTGTCTTTTTTATAAATAAACATATAGTTATTGGTCCCAATCACTTGGTCAGTTGCTTATAGCGTTGTCTGGTATTATGTTGATTATAAATATTACATGCTTCAATTTGTTTTTGGTGCGTCTGTGGTGGGAGATAATCCTGCTCACCTTCATCTGTCAAAGGGTCTGGGGTTTGAGTGTTCTGTTTTGGGTTTTACCTGTTCCACCAATCAAGTTGCTAAAAAGTAATGCACCAATGGGACGGCTGAATGGTTGTTAACGTGAAAGTGACATCCTGCTGTTGATTTTGTGTTGAAATTTTCAATGATATCATGCTCGCCTATTAGAAATCTGTCAAATATATATCCATACTTTTTTCCTGTCCTTTCTTTTCAGTCTTACCATGAATCTTCTTTGTGCTTTGCATCAGGAAACAAGGTTACCCTTGAAAACACTTATTTTAAGTAGTAATCTTCTGACAATCTGCTGCTTCTGCTTGTTCATTTATTAAACGACTTTGCTTTCAGAGTCTGCTATATTTTCCTTCGGTCTAAGAACTTTGATCCTCAGAGACAATGAGGGCCAGAAGAGGTAGACGTTCTGAGGTATGCTTTTAAGGGTTCATGGAGCTGTCTTGAGTTCAACCATTTGTTTCTTTCATATTAGCTAGATGTTTTGATTGCAGGCCTTCTGGCCTTCCCTTGTCGTGAAGAAATGGTTGAACATAAAGCCTAAGGTGTATGATTTCAGTGAAGATGAATACACAGAAAACGAGAGTGAAGATGATGGTACCCACCCTTTAGCTTTCTTTACCGTAATCATTGGGTATCGTATGTTTATCCTTGTTTTTCTTCAACCTTTTATACAGCTTGTTCTCTGAAAGACGAAAGAGCCACTGGGGATGAGAATCATGCTCACCGCACACAGGGAAACCAATCTGATTTCCGTAGTCAAATTTCAGGCAATATTCTCTTTTGCAAAATGCTTCTGTCAAATCTTAGTATTGACTATTCCATATCTCTGTTCCTCAATCCAATGCTACGATAGTAATCCTTGATTTTTTATGCCTCCACTGAAGCTTGAATGAATGACCACAAGTAATCATCCTAGAGGTTAAAACGATGCGCTCTTTGTGCAGTGTTTAAGATTGAACCTCAAGCCCATGCTTAATACTGCTATTAGTGAATCAACTCCAGAAATTAAACAAATCAACTTGCTCATTCATCTCACGACCTAAGCCTCTAATTGTTGGAACAGATGCATCTTCTGCGGGCTACGCGTTGCGACACAGGCGAGGAAAATCAGAAACGTTGCGTGTTCAGTACATAAATAATAAGGATGTGAGGTTTGGATGTGGTTTTCCTACTCCTAAACATTTACCTTGAAGATACATCCGTACGTCTTGATCATTAAGAGAGGGTATACGATGATTGGATACATCTGCAGGGTTACAGTAGGCACTTGGAATGTTGCTGGAAGACTTCCACAAGAAGATCTAGAGATTGACGACTGGCTTTGCAGTGACGAACCAGCAGACATGTATATCATTGGGTTAGTTTCTCCTTTATTTCTTATTTCAAGTTTGTACAACTTTTTAGTGTAAAAATATATTCAAGGAATTTCAAAAGAGAACCAGCAAAATTTCTGCCTCTGCGGCATGCTTGAATTGAACGCCTGTACTTTTGTCTGTTTGATCGCTTCCATCTTTTATTCATCTGATGTGAAATGTTCAAAAGAGCTATATAGTTCTCCGACCAAATTCTGACACACACCCAACTCAGCCAAGCCATGATGCTTATAGAAAACGATAAAAGCAAGCTTTTCAACAACCACTGTAAGCTAATAATAAAAAGCCCTTCTACTGATATTTTCTTGTAATAATTAAGATTTGAACATCTCTACTTGATCTAATGCTCCTCAGATTAGGTTAATCTCATATCTGCTATCTGCTGCCAGCTAAACTTTCAAGACAGGAAACAAATTCATTTACGCCACAAGTTAACCCAGATATCAAAGTAGATACCCGTATGATTTTTGAAAGGTTGAGTTGCAGTTTTGACTTGTTTTCTTTGCATATGTATATTGAACTTGAGATCTTCATCCATTCCAAGCAGTATCGTGCTCAAGTGCCAGATCCATTTGTAAGGTTTCTCATTCAAAATTGTCTAAAAGATGTCATACTTTGAGATGAAATCACTGCACATGTGGTCTGCTCTACTTAAGAGTCTGTATCAACATCCCTGTCTCAATATGATGCCGCGCTTTACCTCAAACTGAAATATTTGGTAGGAGATAATTTTAATTATTTCTTGAAGAGGATGTCCATCTTATATAGTTCATTTTCCCTTTTTCCAGGTTCCAAGAGGTTGTCCCTTTGAATGCTGGGAATGTGCTAGGTGCAGAGAGCAGCCGACCAATTCCAAAGTGGGAGGCACTCATTAGAAGAACTCTTAACAAATCTTTGCAGCAGGAAACGAAGCACAAATGCTATAGTGCCCCTCCGTCTCCAGTGTTGAGAACTTCTTCCGTTGCTGATGAACTTGCAGATGAGGTTGATGCTCTGCCGTTGGAGGCGTTGACTGGGGAGTACTTGTCAACAAATGATGGTTCTGACACTGAAAGACATGGTTTGAGTCAAGTAGTGAGCATTAGGAAAAACTTACACCTAGAAAGAATATATGGCATTGATTGTGACAGCAGATTAGACTGGCCTGAACATTCTTTAGATGCAAGCCCACAAGTCATCTCTTCCAATAACAAGCTACGTAGAGTATTCAGCAGTTCTGCAAGAATGGGCTTTGGCTGGACAGAAAATCCTTCACTACTCAGTCCTCAAAATTTGCCACTGAACGGCAGTGGCCTTAAACGATCTCATCACAGCTCTGGAAACCTGAGCAATATTTTGGTGGAGCAGCGAAGGAAACTTGACATTGCTGGTGCTATTGATGCTCTTGAGGATGTTTATGATGGGCTATCTGATGAAGAGGATGATACTTTCTTAGAATTACCAACTGAACAGAACAGCAATGAATACAGCCAGCAAAGTTTAAAGTCACGCCCTAAGTATGTGCGTATTGTCAGCAAGCAAATGATTGGTATATATGTATCGATCTGGGTTCGTAAAAGGTTGAGAAGGCACATAAACAATTTGAAGGTCTCCCCTGTTGGAGTTGGTCTTATGGGCTACATGGGAAACAAGGTAATACCTTTTCCCATTCTTGATTAGTCTACCTTGTTCAATATAACTGTTTCATTATAGTATCAAGTGCCCTTTTAACGGTGAGACATTGTTTTGCTATATTAATAGAAGTAAAAACAATCTTTGAAGAAGTAATAAGGGGATCAGAACGAAACCCTGTATAATTTCTTTGTAAATGAATTGTGTTCTTCGTCATATGTTGTTTTAGATAGACTAGGATGTTTTGAAACTTTTCACTAGTTTCATTTGACTGTATTCAGATGAGACGAAATAGTACCATGCAAATAATGATCTTGCTGTGAGGCTCTAACTTCTCAGCAAACGTTGGAGATCACAAGCAAGATATTACGTATATTCATTAAACATGAGTGACCATGCGCTTGTTCATTAATTTCTGGATTGCCGATGTAGGGATCTGTTTCTGTTAGCATGACTCTCTTCCAGTCAAGGTTGTGCTTCGTTTGTTCTCATCTGACCTCAGGTCAAAAGGATGGGGCTGAACAACGCCGTAACGCCGACGTATATGAAATTATACGCCGCACTCGTTTCTCTTCTGTCTTTGACACCGATCAACCACAGACCATAGCATCTCATGAGTAAGCGTCATTTTACTTCAAAGCAAATAAGATTCATTACGATCTGTTCAATCTGTAAAGTTTGCTGTCAAGTCGCTTTCATTTTAACTGAGGTGGGACTTGCAATAATCATCAATCTGTTTCTAAGATCACATGTTCCAAATTAGAGTGCTAGTTCGTTTACTTCTGCTGCAAATTCCAATTGACCCACACAAGGAGTTCTATAAACTACTAAGGAGAGGAAGAGATACGAAGAATTTGACATTGATTAAACAAAACAATAAAACTAGGTGGCTGATGATTAGATTTAGACCAGCAAAGGATGGGTTTTTTTTTTAATCATAATAAGCTTTCATTTCATATTATGTCTGTCTGGCACATGAATTTGACGCTTCTACATACAGTCAGGTATTCTGGTTTGGGGATTTGAATTACCGTCTCAACATGTTGGACACAGAGATAAGAAAACTTGTTGCACTTAAGCAATGGGACCAACTCATCAACAAGGATCAGGTGAGAAACGTGTCTCTTGAGAGTTTCCTTTCTGGTGAGTAGCATGTTTCTCAAGAGTTGCTGCACCTGGTCTACACTGATTGATTCATCCTGATGATAACAAAAATGTAATCTCATTAAACCGGTTGGTAGACTCCTAATAGACAGCGAGAGCCACGTCATAAACAGGAACTTCGTTTGGAAGTTTCTGATCTTATGATGAGAGCTTCCTGCAATATTCTAAATTTTTTTGTCCACAGAAACTGATGTTGAAACTGCTTTGAAATTTCTTGGTATTGCTTTTTGTTGCTTATTCGTCTTGTTTTGATCAAACAATCTATGCGGCAGCTAAACAAAGAACTCTGCAATGGGCATGTGTTTGAGGGATGGAATGAGGGAGTAATAAGGTTTCCTCCCACATACAAGTACGAAATAAATTCTGATAGATACGTTGGGGTGAATCCGAAAGAAGGGGAGAAAAGGAGGTCTCCAGCATGGTAAACACTTATGAAATTAATAGATTTAGAATTTCTGACACCCAAGAGAAAATATCATTGCACATATATATATATATGTATAATCATCTCACTCAATCCATGATTTGTTGGTGGAATTTGGTACATGTTCAATTATGAAGGAAGCAGTAGTAGTTACTCTAGTTTATTTGGCATCATGTTGCAGGTGTGATCGAATACTTTGGTTAGGAAAAGGAATAAAACAACTCTTTTACAAGCGAGCTGAAATAAGGCTCTCAGATCATCGACCTGTTAGCTCAATGTTCTTACTTGAGGTCGAAGTCTTGGATCAACGGAAGCTCAAAAGGGCACTCAATGTTAACACTGCAGCAATACATCCTGAGATTTTCCTAGGTGAAGATGGGAATTAAGACTCACCAGGTGAATGGTAACCATATCTTACTGTTAATGGGGTGATAACTAATCTATATAGTTCCTAGAAGATAAAGATAATGATGGAATTTATATGATTAGCGAAATCGTGTGTTGATCTCCATTACTATTGATTAAATTTTGTATTTTGTTTAATGCTATGGTGTCTTACACATCTATCTTTCCAAAATGTAATTGCAGATCAATTTAACAGGGAAGGTGAGAAATGAGACCAACCATGACCAAGCTCTCCGCCCTTGCAATTTTTGGCAGCAATAGAAAATTAAAGTTCTTAAAAACATAGCAGCATCAGTTTTGGTTGCTGTACAGAACTTGTAACATGGACTTTTTGTTTTCTTACAAGGCAATAGAGGACTTAGTTTGTGTCTTGTGTGTTTAAGTTGCAATTGTACAGATCCTTATTAATCTTGAAATAGGAAATTTTGGGGTAGATAGAAACCTATAACTTAAGTATCAACGGACGAGTTCTTTACTTTGTTTCCTGTTCTATATCTCTTTCCCCAAACAAGTATATATGATATAATATCATCAAGCTAAACATATAGATATATTGTATAACGTGAACTGAAACCCACAAAACACCTTATTGCATAATAATTATGAGACCAACTCTTTCTGCTTGCAAATGGAACTCTCAAACATTTTTTTTTGGATTAACACTACAACTATGAACTGATGTCAAATGAACACTCCATGATTACTCCAATGACATTGTCTGGCCATGACATTCTCTGTTCACTCCATCCACAGTCTGAACAACCAGAATCCATCGGCTATGTCACATTGCAACCAACTCAAAAGAAACTATGCAAGTGCTTTAAGAGCATCCAAGCAAACAAAACAAAGCAAATTCTTTCAATACTGAGGGTGAGCATCAGGTCTCCATGGTTATAGAAAACATCAACTAAATATTTCAGACGCAAATTACCCATTAACGCTGAGCTGCCCGAAACAACCAATATTATTTCAACACTTACCCTTTTAAATTAAACAAATTATAAAAAGAAAAGAAAAAAGTATTTTAATAGATCATAACCATTGGGGATTCATGCTTAGATATTTGTGGTGTAGCTAACTGGAAAATTAGGGATTAAGAACTAACTAGCTTGAGAGAAATAAAAGAAGAGATAGGAACAAAAGATTCAGTTAATTTGTTAATCGTTAGTTTCTCCCTTTCCACCTCTAACGGTTATTAATGTTAACGACTATAATAACCGTTATTGGCCATCCAATCATTGCTTAACGGATGTCTTATACACACAACATTTTGGGAATACTACATCGTGTTACAATTCTACAAACACGTATTCCCTACTTTCACCCTTCAGCTATGAGCTTCTATCATTTGTCACCCCTGAAGAACCTTGTCCACAATGTTTACATCAGAAAAACGTTTTTGATAAAGCTAATACATGCAAGAAGGGTTGAATTGTGTATGACTTGAAAATTTTTGACAAGTTACTTTCAATTTGTATAAAGATAAGAGCCTGTCAAAATTTAAAACAATAGGAATATGTCAGATGATAGAAGTCTGCTAAACAACAGGAGCTTGTTAAATGCAGAGCCAACCCTGGGCAAGGGCAGGCAGGGCACTTGCCCAGAGCCCACCATAAAAAGGGGCCCCTTAATATATAACATTTCCAAGGTTTAGCTTAAGCATTGAATGTAGAGAACGTTGGTGAGTAATAAAGGCTTCCATTTTATAACGTTATCCGCATTGAAAAAGGAGATGGACATAGCAACTTCCATATTTAACTTTGAAAGTTAACATTAACTTGTTAATTTTTTTTTGAAGAAAGGATAATATTATTAAAAAAACAACGATAATAAATCTCAAACAACACATCAGGCATATCAACCCATAAATGAAACTTGCCATGGCAAATAGAGTCACGCGCTAGTAGGTGGGCACTCCTATTCTCTTGACGCCTAATCCAAAAAACCTTAATATCCGGCCTAGAAACAAGAATGGCCTTACAATCAGACACAATCAAACAAAAATTAGAATTATCCTCTCACGAGGAATTAATAGCAAAATATAATGACTGACAATCTGTAAAAACACAACCAGAATCAAGTAAAGAATCAGAAGCATAATGTAAACAATGCCTCAAAGCAAGGGCGAAGCATAATGTAAACAATGTCTCAAAGCAAGGGCCTCCGCAACTGCCGCTTGATTACCACCTTCCTCATAGCCAAAAATAGCCAAAGAAAAGTTGCCTACTGCATCTTCTATAGCCAAACGAAAACCCACAAAATCTATCGCTTCAAAAATAGCACCATTAACATATGCAAGCCAAGATGCTTGGTGGTGCACTTGTGCCAACCGAACTGAAGCCACACCAGTATGGACTCTTGTCGCTGCTGTCTGTAATGTTGAAGAAGCATTCTTGAATTCCTCCAGCATAAGGCGAGCTAACTGTGTAATATGTAAGGGATTTGGCCTGGTATTAGACCATAGTAGGGCATTTCTTACCGCCCAAAGTTGCCATGCCACCGTGGCACCAAATTCGGCCCTCCGCTTGCCTAAGGAAGAGAAGATTTGCAAAAATATATCCTGAAAAGACAAATTCACATTAGTGAAATTAAATCTGGCTAGCCTCCAAACGTCTTTGGTAACACAACACTTAACAAACACATGATCCACATTTTCCTCATCATGGCAGAACAAACATTGCAAGAGAACATTAATCCCACGCTTTGTCAAATTATCCCTAGTAGGGAGCACGTTGCGACCCAAATGTCACATAAAATCCTGAACCTTTGGCGAAACATCAAGCTTCCATAAGTGCTTCCATAACACTCCAGCACCCCCATACCACCACCATTTCGGAATAAACGGTAAGTTATATGATAAGCAGTTTTGACCGTATAGAAACCTTTCTGATCAAAATGCCATACCAAGTAATCCTGATGTGCACTCAAAGGAATGCTCAAAATTCTTCTTATATCATTAACTGAAACAGATTCATAAGCTTTGGAACATTCCACTTCTTTTCACCTACAACAAAAAGATCGCAAACCCGTAAAGCATCATGGATAAAAACAGAACCATCCTCCACATAAAAATTACCCTTACGGGGAATCCAAGGGTCCTTATTCACATAAATACTACGCCCATCACTAACCCTCCATTTCACCCCTTGCTTCAACATCTGTTTAGAGAATAAGACACTCTTCCAAACAAAACTACATCCAGATCTCGGAGTAGCGGATAAAAAATCCCCCTGGGAAATATTTAGCTTTGAAGACACTGTATACGAGAGTGTTGGTATCAGTCAACAGCCTCCACCCTTGTTTTCTTGGCAAAGCAGTGTTACAACATCTCAGTGCTCGGAATCCCATTCCACCATCAAACTTCTTACAGCACATACATTCCCATGCAACCCAATTAATACCCCCATGATCCCACTTGCCATTCCACCAATACTTATTAAACATTACTTGCAGCTCATTACACACAGACACAGGTAACAAAAACACATTCATGTAATAAGTTGGAATTGCCTGTGCAAAAGATTTAATTAAAATTTCACGGCCAGCTCTAGACAGAGAACGACTAGTCCAGTTATTCATTCTCTTCCACACCCTATCTTTTAAAAAAGAAAATTTTAATTTTTAGTCCGTCCAATTAAAGAAGGCAATCCCAAATAATTATTACCACTGATCGGAAGAGTAACATGGAGTAACCTAGAAATAACATGTGTTTCATTCTCAAGAACAGAGGGACTAAAAAGAATGCCAGACTTATTGAGATTAATAAACTGACCTGAAGTTGCCTCATAAGTACCCAGAATAGCTTTAATTTTTGAAGCCTCCTGAATAATACCCTCAAAAAAGAGAAGTGAGTCATCTGCAAAGAAAAGATGAGAAATTCTCGGACACCCATTACCAGCCCGAATACCATGAATCAAACCCCTGCGCTCTGCATCTTTAAGTAAAAGTTAAAGGCCCTCGGCCACAAACAGAAACAAATATAGGGAGAGAGGATCCCCTTGCCATAAACCCTGAGAAGGAACAATCGGCCCCACTTACTTATCATTTACACAAATTTTATAATTAATTTCCATAAAGCACATCTTTATCCAATTCAACCAAACTGGATCAAAACCCAGAGCAACAATCATATCACACAAATATTCCTAATTAACACGGTCATAAGCTTTAGCAATATCAATTTTCAAAGCACATGCACCATTTTTACCCCTAGCACGACTCTTTAAACTGTGAATAGTCTCATATGCCACCATAAAATTATCCGTAATCAGACGACCCGGAATAAAAGCAGATTGATTCTTAGAAATCACCTTATGAAGAACATGTTTCAATCTATTGGCAAGAGTCTTTGACATAATTTTATAAAGCACATTGCATAGGGTGATAGGACTAAATTCCTTAACTAATACTGGATTCTCCCACTTAGGAATCAGAACAATCAAAGTTTCAGTTAAAGATTTAGGGAGGGTACCTTGGGAAAACCATAATCGACAGCTATCGGAAATATCCTTGCCCATTAAATTCCAGTTCTTTTGAAAGAAAGCCAGATTCAACCTATGCGGTCCTAGCGCTTTATCTGGGTTCATTTGAAAAAGGGCAGTCCAAAATTTATCATCCGAAAACGGCCTCATGAGTGCTACATTATCATCAGGACTAACCAATGACTGTACCAATCCAATAATGTGACTACGATTAGAGGCGACAGTGCTTTGGAAAAGTTCACCAAAATAATCCCTCACTAAAGTTTGAATCCCATCTTCACTGTGAACCCAAGAACCGGAGGCATCCTAAAGTTTTTCAATCCGGTTGCCTCGCCTTCTAGCCTTGATACTATTATGAAAATACTTCGAATTCTTGTCCCCATTTTGTAGCCAAAAAACTTTAGCTTGCTGCTTGAGTCTAATCTCATCCTCGGCCAAGAGAATATTCCAGGTGTCCTTCAGGTGTTGAATAGTGAGCTGATCCAAACTATCAATTTCCGAATCAAGTTTCTGTTGAACCAGACGCTTTTGCTGCCACCGCAAGCGATTTCGAGTCTTCCCCCAGGCCTGAACATCGTCAATCACCTTATTTCTTCGACGAATAAGATCAGCAGTTGCCGAGCCCTGCCAAGAGCGCATCACAATGGCAAAAAACTCATTATCCAATAACCATGAATTATCAAACCTGAAGTTTTGATTTGTGCGGCCAAGAGAGCCATCAGTATCGACCAAAAGAGGAGAGTGGTCCGAAACAGGAGCCACCAAAGTAGTACACACAGCATTCTCGAAAAGAGAATTCCAAGACAACGTAGCACAAGCTCTGTCTAGTTTTTCTCTCACCCGATCCGACGAAGACCCCCTGTACACATACGTAAATAGAGAGCCCATTGTGAAGATATCGGCCAAATTTGAATCCAATAACGCTGCACGAAAACCATTAATCAAAAAGTTGGCGCGAGGCGGGCCACCATCCTTCTCAGAAGCAGCTGCAATATCATTATAATCACCCACACATAATCACGGAAGACTACTCCGGGCAGTCAGGGATCTCAATAAAAGCCACGAGTCCCTCCTCCTAGTGCGTTCAGGGAAGCCATAGAAGCCTGTGAACCTCCAAAAGCGAACAGAACACCGAATTTCTGAATCAATAAAATTTGCAGAATAACTCTGAATGGACAGTTGTACAAAATTACTCCACAAAATGGAGAGGCCACCCCCATTGCCCAAACTGTCAATAGAAAAGCAAGAATCAAAACAAAAAAAAAGAACGTAAAGCTTCCATGCGAACACTGTGAACCTTTGTTTCAGAAAGAAAAACAACTGCGGGTCGATGACAAAGAATCAAATCCTTCAATGCCCGAACTGCTCGAGGGTTACCCGCACCTCGGCAGTTCCACACTAAGAGTCTCATGGTCGGCGGTCGACCTTCGGAAGAGAAGGTTCGACCGTTGGATGCAGTGTTGTACCCCCTGCTAAATCCCTTGGTGCAGAAATCGAAGGGGTTGGAGTAGTCTGTGGGAAGCGTGGCCGCTTCTTTGGATCAGTGGGTTTAGCCATAGGGTCGTCTTGCGCAGGCCCATTGGACCCGTGAGCCACAGTCTGCCAATCAGTATCCATTTCTCCAGCAGTAGAAGACGTAGTGGCAAAGTGCGGAGCAAAATTCAAATTCCCGCAAAGGAAGGAATTTTGAAAAATGTGGGAGGGCAATACAACACAATTACCGCCAACCAATCCCTCAGAGGCCGGAGCACCCAAAACCGTAAGACCCATCGCGTCCGACCTCAACCAAGAACTCGTCGGACGTTGGGTTTGCCGGCCAACCGCCCGCAAGCTGTCATCCCACATCGGGGTTAACTCTTCGCGCTTGTGATGAAGAAGTAAATCACAAAAAGAGTCAGTATGTCCCAATTTCTCACAGAGAAAACAAAAAACAAAGATCCGTTCATAAGAAAACAGGGCATAAAATGCGGATCCGTCAGGGTCAACAATCTTCTGCTTTCTTCGAAATGGTTTCGTGGTATCAAGCCGCACTCGAATCCGCATCACATATTCATCAGTAGTATCCTTGCGTATAATAGGGTCATATGCAATGAAAGAGCCAATAAAATCGCCCAATCCTTTGACAACCAACTCAGTCATATAACCAGACCGAAGCTTTCGAACTACCACCCAAACGTCAGTAAAAATAAGGGGAACATGCATAGGATTCTCACCAGGTTGGATTCGATGAAGGAGTAGCAAATGCCGGTTAAACAACCAAGGAGTGCCATCCAGAACCCTGTCCAGATCCACAGCCGCATAAAACCGAAAGAGGATGCGTTTGGCACCCAAATCGGAAATAGAGATGCCGGCGAGGGGGTGCCATAAATCAGCTAGAGTCTCCTTCATAGACACAAAATTGATGCGGGTATACGTGAGGAACATACCAACCAAACAAAGATCAAAGGTCGATGGGCAAGGGGCAGAAGAAAGAGGAATAGCCAAGCTGTCTTCTTCCTCATCAGATAGCGTCAGGCGGTGGAGAGCTGTGTCCATGAAGAAAGCCTGGGTAGTCGCGCACCTTGTGATGAGGCTAAAATGCGAGAGAAGATAACACCACACCGGAAGTCTGTTGCGGTTGTAACAGGGTATGGGAAGCTGGGCAAGGCTTCACAAGCCGAGAGAGGCAAGTGGAGAGGTGGGTTCACGGGGAAGACCCTGAAGCAGTACTGCTATGTTATAAAGGAGATGATCGCAAGTGCTCACCACATTTGAAGAGAATCGTATAAGAAGTGGGCAAGCCGACGATGACTCTCCAGTCAAACTTTGAAGGGTGGATATTACAGCAACGGACAAACACAATGTCCTTCCCGCAATCCCATTCACAGTAGACCCTAAGACAGCATAAGCACAGACAGTTAGTTTCCGAAAGTTAAGGACATATGCGAGAGGAGCAAGGAGGCTGGGCTAATCTTCGCAAAGCACGAAAGGCAATCGATGAACCGACCTTGCAAGGCATCGGAAACGTCAAGCTAGTTAGGAGCCTTGTCTTAAGTTAGTACTTTAGTTAGCCCACCAGC
>JANZLK020000418.1:85757-98272 GCA_026937615.2 Erythroxylum glaucum | reverse complement strand
TTGATGTAAGAGCAGATGAAGAAACCGAGAGGATGAACCCTGCAGAAGAAACTCAGCGGGTCATACTGGATGAAGAAAACCGATCCAAAGTCACAAATTTAGGTACCAAACTCGAACAAGGGTTGGCCGCAACAATCATAAGTCGCTTGGTAGAGAATCGATCGGTCTTTGCCTGGGTACCGAGTGACATGCCTGGAATCTCTCTAGCGGTAACATCTCCTTCCCTGGGTATTCAGAAAAATTATAGGCTGGTCAGACAGAAAAAGCGATGGCACAGCAAGGAACGGCAGGGGGTGATCGAGAAAGAAATAGAGAAGCTACTTGACGCGGGGTTCATTCGAGAAGTCAAATACCCCGAATGGTTAGCCAACGTGTTATTGATGAAGAAGAAAAACTGAAAGTAGAGAATGTGCATTGATTTCACTGACCTGAACAAAGCATGCCCAAAGGACAGTTTCCCCCTGCCCAAGATCGATCAGCTGGTAGACTCCACGGCAGGGCATGAGCTCCTCAGCTTCTTGGATGCCTTCTCTGGTTATCATTAAATAAAAATGAGCCTCGAAGACGAAGAAAAAACGGCTTTTATAACTGACCAGGGCACATATTGCTACCAGGTGATGCCGTTCGGTTTGAAAAATGCATGGGCTACTTACCAGCGGCTCGTTATGGAAGTTTTTAAGAGACATATCGGCAAAACAGTCGAGGCTTATGTGGACGACATGGTGGTCAAAAGCAAGACAGTTGCTGAACATGTGGAAAACCTTAGAGAAGTCTTCCTGACCCTCAATAAATTCCAAATGAAGTTGAATCCCAAAAAGTGCGTCTTTGGTGTAACATCTGGAAAGTTCTTGGGATTTATGATTACTCAGCGGGGGATCGAAGCTAATCCAGAAAAGATCGAAGCTATCGTTCAAATTCCCTCACCGCGATGCTTGAAAGATGTACAGATATTGACCGGGCGGAAAGTTTCTTTGAGCATATTCGTCTCTATGATGGGGGACAAGTGACTCCCTTTCTTCAAAATTTTGAGGAAGGCAGATGTGACCCAATTCCAATGGCTGGATGAGTACGAGAAAGCTTTCCAACACTTGAAGCAATATCTTACCAGTCCACCCATCTTGCAGAGCCCTGTTGAAGGGGAGAATCTGATTCTTTATTTGGCAATCACAGAGGGGGCGATCAACACAGTCCTTGTTCGATCGGACGGCAGTGAACAATTCCCGATCTACTATGTCAGTAAAGTGCTGAACGGACCAGAAACGCGATATACACCCATTAAAAAGTTGGCTCTTTCCTTGATAACTGAGGAACGAAAACTAAGACCCTACCTTCAGAGTCATACAATCGAGGTATGGACCGACCAACCCCTCAGACAATTCCTCCAAAAGCCCGAAACTTCTGGGCAGTTAATAAAATGGGCAGTAGAGCTGGGAGAGTTTGATATACACTATAAACCACGGACGACGATCAAGGCCCAAGTGTTGGCGGACTTCGTTGCAGAAATGAGTCAACCTGACTCGCAGGGTGAGCAACGCCCTGCCTGGAGCCTATTTGTTGATGGGTCGTCCAACGCTGAGGGATGCGGAGTAGGAGTGGTATTGATCAGCCCACACCGGGAAGAAAAGGTGGAGTACGCTCTCCGGTTAGAATTTAGAGCATCCAATAATGAGGCAAAATATGAAGCTCTAATAGCCGGCCTCCAATTGGCAAGAGAGATGGGGGTAAAGCATCTGAAGGTGTACAGGGATAGCCAAATAGTGGTTGGTCAAGTTACTGGGCAGTATGAGGCCAAGGGGAACAGCATGATCAAGTATCTGGAATTGGTAAAACAGGAGTTGAGTAATTTTGAGCAATACTCGGTCAGCAGGATAGAACGGACACAAAATGCTCAGGCAAATGCGCTTTCCAAGATTGCTTCCGATCAAAATGCCAGGAACAACATCTTGGACGAGCGGGTCAACCAACCTAGCATCCAAAAGGCTACTGAAGTCCTTCAAGCAGATGAACGGTCAAGTTGGATGGAACCGATCAGGCGGTACCTTCTTAAGGGAACTCAGCCGACGGAAACTTTGGAGGCCAGGAAACTAAGGGTAAGGGCGGCCGAATATGTGATTATCAATGACATCCTATACAAGCACTCTTATGACTAGTCGCTGCTACGTTGCTTGAATGAAGAGGAGGCAGAACAAGCCATGGCTGAAGTTCATGAAGGAATGTGCGGAAATCATCTAGGGGCAGAATGTTGGCTCATAGATTGATCAGACAGGGGTATTACTGGCCGACGATGAAGAAGGATTGTCAAGAGAGAGTTAAGCGATGCGAGGCCTACCAGAAGAATAGCAATTTGTCTCATCAGCCGACCGAGCAGCTGAAAGTTGTGAGCCATCCCATTCCCTTCGCTCAATGGGGAATGGACATTCTAGGTCCTTTTCCTCTTGGTCCGGGACAGAAGAAGTTTTTGATAATGACAGTCGAATACTTCACTAAGTGGGTAGAAGCGGAAGTGGTCGCCACCATCACTGAGTAGAAAGTTGAAAATTTCGTACGCAAAAACATACTGAGCCGTTTTGGAATGCCCATGGTTTTGGTGACAGACAATGGTCGGCAGTTTGATAATGAAAAGTTCAAAGATTTCTGTGAACGATTGAGGATAAGGTTCCAATTGACTTCAGTAGCTCACCCTCAAAGTAATGGTTTAGCGGAGAATACTAACAAGAAGATAATGAGTGCTCTCAAGAAGCGCTTAGATGGACGTAAGACCTGGGTGGACGGAATGGATGAAGTGTTGTGGGCTTACAGAACAACCCCAAATGGGGCCACGGGCAAGACACCATTCAGAATGACCTTCGAGGCAGAGGCCTTAGTCCCAGTAGAAGTAGTACTGCATAACCAACGAGTCTCAAGTTACGAAGAAGAGAGGAATGATGAAGCCCGCAAGGCAAAACTGGTACTTCTCATTGAAGATAGAGATAGGGCAGCTGCTCGTTCAGAAGCCGTCAGATAAAAAGCAACGAAGTTCTACAATAAAAGGGTAAGGCCGAGTGGCATAAAGGTCGGAGGGTACGTTCTGCGAAAGGCCGAGGCAGCTGGAAAGCATCCTGGGAAGCTCAGTCAGACATGGGAAGGACCTTTTCAAGTGGTCAAACAAGCCGGACACGGCTCTTACATCCTGCGCGATACGAACGAGAAGATTCTATTGAGGCCCTGGAACTCTCAAAACTTGAAGGCGTTCTACCAATAGATAAGCTTTATTTTAATTCTTATTTCTTTGTTTATTATTGTTTATTGTACATGCAACTTGTGGGTACCTTTTCCTGGCCCTGCCAGTCAGGTTTTTTAACGGCTCACGTCCTTGTCATCGTCAATAAAGGGGTTTCAAATTTCATGGCAAGAAAAATCTCACTAAATTTGGCAAGAGGAGAAAATTCCACCAACTGATCGCCATCAACATCGCTCGGCCTCGACATCGCTCGGCCTCCACTCCGCTCGGCCAGGTTGCCAAGACGGGATCTTGGAACTAGGAGATGCCAAGAGCCAAAATCTTGGATCGCTCGGCCAGGTTGCCAAGACGGGATCTTGGAACCAGGCAATGCGAAGAGCCAAAATCTTGGATTGCTCGGCCTCACCATCGCTCGGTCAAGTTGCCAAGACGGGATCTTGGAACCAGGCGATGCCAAGAACTAAAATCTTGGATCGCTTGGCCTCACCATCGGTCGGCCAGGTTGCCAAGACGAGATCTTGGAACCAAGCGATGCCAAGAGCCAAAATCTTGGATCGCTCGGCCTCACCATCGCTCGGTTAGGTTGCCAAGACAGGATCTTGGAACCAGGCGATGCCAAGAACTAAAATCTTGGATCGCTTGGCCTCGACATCGCTCGGCCTCCACATCGTTCGGCCAAGTTGCCAAGACAGGATCTTGGAACCAGGCGATGCCGAGAACTAAAATCTTGGATCACTCGGCCTCGACATCGCTCGACCAGGCATGACTCTCTCAAACCCTACAACCGATCGATGCACATCGAGTGCACTCACTAACTGCTATTTGAAAAGATCGTCCAATCTTAACACAACAGATAAAGAAGGTAATGAAAAATGAAAATTCTATCTCCATTGAATTTATGTCCTGGCCACAAGCCCGACCAGATGAGCCTTAAAAAGGGGAATTTTATTTTGATCCTTCGATGGGAGAGGAGGGGCCAGCAGCCTGATTGGCAGGAGAAGACAGCGGAGAGACATCATTTTCCTCTTCTGAGCTCAGGTCCAGCGCCTCATCCGGCAAGACCTCTCTTTCCTTCTCAACTATCCCTTTTACCTCCTCAAATGAAAGACCGAGCTCAGAAGGAAGCATCGGCTCAGCATAATCCTCGAAGGAAGGAATACCCGACTCGTCAGGATGGCAAACGCTGTGGCAGCTCTTCAAGATGGAAAGAGCGAAGTCGTAAGCAAATTCCAGAAATTTTTCGTGTAAATATCGCTCTTTCCATCGCTTGATTGCTTCAATCCTTTGCTTCCTGACGGAGTCTTGTAGCTCTAGCATTTTCTTCTCAACCTTTGTTCTTTCTGTCACCACCTCATAACACTCTCGGAAGGCTTTCGAACGAAGCTCCTCCTCCAATTTTGCCCTTGAAGTGGCATTGAACACTCTCTTCCTTAGGTTCTCAACACAGAGCTGCAATACCCGGCATTCACTTACCAGGTCACACCTGGAAGCAATCACTCTACTCCTTTCTTCCTCCCCCGAAGCAAGTTGAGCTTTCAAAACACCATTCTGTTCCTCCAAAATGCTCTTCTCCTCCTTTAGTGAAGAGAGTTGAGCTTGTAACATGTCCTTCTCCTCCTTCGCCTCCGAAAGTTCAGCCCTTAAAGTATTAACCTGCTCAAGAAGACCGTGAACCTCTTGGTCCATTGATAGGGTTACCTCATCGAGATGATCGAGACGCTGATACATCGCAGAGGCGAACGCCAGATCCCTAGCATAACCACGGATGAGACTAGCCATCAGCTCCTTATTGTTCAGTGTATCCAAAAATTTCTTGTCCTGAGGAGGAACAGCCTTCTGGGCGACATGCAGGGCGACTTGGACGTCCCTAAGCGACGCAATCTTATCAAGACTGATCGTGGACATCCATTTTCCACCGTCGGAGGCCCGCTCTTTCCCCTTACCCCCGATCGGGGTGCTTGCTTTTCCCCCATTCCTCTATCGGCCTGACAGGACGGTTGGTCAGCACTCCGAGCGGTCCTTTTTCTCTTGAGCAACGACTCAATCTCTTCCTCCGAATCTGATCGACCCGCACTCATCGGTTGGACCGGTAACGACATTGACACGCCAGGTCGGTCCTCAGTGGACGGAAGGGCCAGAATTGTTGCAGGCTGATCCGACATCGCCGACTGAGCGATGTCTTTGCTGGCCTCAACCTCCCTCCTTTGCTTCTTCGCCTTCGAGGATCTGAGCCTTTTGGGTTGCCTTTTGGATTTAGAGGGACGGGAAGACCCAGCAAAATCCTGGATCCTTACCATGGCTGCAAAATTATAGAAGCAGGTCAGAAATTGAAATTAATACTTGAGTACAACAGATAAATAAACTACGAGGAGTTAACCAGGAGAGGCGGTCTCCTCTTCCAGCCCTCTAATTCGAGGAGGGGGATTAACTAAAAAAGCATCGGCTGATGCCCCTCCACGATATCCCAGAATGAGGCGGTCGAAAGAATACCGACCAAGCGCCTTGATCCTATCAATCACTTCCCTTTCCTCCCTGGAAAGGTGTAGATCGGTAATATCATTCCATTGCTCGGCTAGGGGATACCTCCACGATCGGGATTCAAAAGTGGATCTTGGGGGCCTCACAAAGAAGTACTTTGTCTTCCATGTCTTAATTGACCAGGATGTCCTAGCAGGACGATACTTCGAATCCCTGTACTGGAGATGAGGGATCCCGACCCCGACACTTGAGCTCTGGTTCATCCTTAAAAAGTAGCTCAGAATGCTGATTGACGGGGGACATCTGAAGTGATGGCACAACAAGGCCAGACCGTTCATAAACCTCCAACTGTTCGGTGGAATCTAGCTCGGCCTTAGCTGGTAAATGCAGCACACCTCATCGATAACAGGGGTGTATGGAAGCTTCATACCACCCACCGAGAAAAAGCTCTCTGCCACGACAAAGTAGCCGCCCCCGCCACTATGAATCCTTTCGCTCTAACTGGCCAGCCTAGGTCCCTAAGACGAAGGGATATTATTCTTAATAACCGACCGGTTCAGCTCCCTCTCGGTCATCGTCGAAGGTTCGCTCGGTGGTCTTTCAATAGGTTGCCCATCCTTCCGGACACTTGCTCCGATTCCCTCATTTCCCCTTAACTCCGACGCCTCATTTCTACTGACTTCCGACGCCTCCACCGTTTCCGCCACTATCTCCAGTGGCCCAACAACCTGTAAAGTTCCTTTGGCGGTCAGTTCCTGATGGAGCTCCCTTAAAACAGTAATTACTCCCCCACTAAGACTTGGGGATGCCGAGGGCAAAGGTTGGCGAGGAGGCGACGGAGAAGGAGGGGAGGAGTTAGATTTGTTCCTAGAGCTAGTTGATGACATGGTTACTGAAAATCACACTTACAGGTGAGGAAAAGAAGAAGGACGTACTTAGTTTAGTGACGAGAATTTGGGATTTGGATGACGGTGAAAAAGGGATTTCCAATGGCTGCAGATAGGAAGATGAAGAGAGAGCAAAGATTGAAGAATCAAACACGCAGAAAGTAAAGAAGTGCGTCAATTTCGAGCATTTATAACAAGATACTGAATGGGCATATGGGTGTATCTTGGACGCGTGGTAAAATCTGAGCCGTGTGAATTAGGGTTGTCAGACATTCGGAGCGGCGTTGTAGTTAAAGTGATACAAACGATCCTTGACAGCTGTACGGCGCAGCAGTTGAAAGGACGAATGTGACAGCTGTATGGCAGTTACAAAGACGTTGACAGCTGTATGGCGGTTACAAAGACGTTTCATTTTCAAATTTTGAAAACCCGCTAGTGCATACGTGCTGTAAGTAATGATCGAACCCAACGCTTTGATTAGATGCCTACATTCGATCAGTCAACCTTATGCTTACGCTCAGTCGATCGGTCCCATCTCCACCCTCGATCGGTCAGTTGTATCCCAAGCTGTCATGCACTGAGCATCGATGTCCGACCAATTGGGCCTATCACGAGCTGTCCTACAGACGAGCTGTGCGATCTTTATATACTCCTTTGACCCTTCTCCTTGGTCAGACTCGAGGAGTAGGGGTATTATGGTTGGGTCAGTCGTGCTAGGCCCAAGCCCAGGCCCAAACATAGATGGCCCATTCATAAATGGTGGCTACCCACTTGAAAGGAACGACCAAAAAATGACCAAAACCTAGCAGGTATCTGTCAGATATAAATTGATTACCTCATCATGAGAAAGGTACGATTTTTGAGAACCCTAATTTATCTTTATTTTCTAGCCACCAAAACTCTCTCAGGGGATTGACTTGAGCATCGGAGGGGCTTATTGGGAACCAACCCCCGACATGCCTTTGTTGTTTTGCAGGAATCTTAAAGTCGAAATCAACCCATCTCATAGATCCAACTGGTAATGCTCAGCCTCACCAGAATCTGACTAAACCAGTAGTAATTAATAACCATCAAGTTCACTATAATGGAAGAATTATAGTTGTATTTAATCCTCATCACATTCAAACGTAAAACTAACTATTCATAGATCAACTTTTGTATTTCCAAGTAAACTTTATCATTTCAATATCAATATTAATGCCACTTTTATGTATATAGCTAATTTAAACTTTTAAAGGAAAATTCCATAAGAGGATCTAGAGAAATTTCAATTTAATAGTTTAACCCATTGGTTTTTACTTAGGAATTTCAATTGCACCCTATGTGCTTATAAAGATGAGGGTCAAAAATTAGGGTTAAAGTAAGCCAATAAGGAATTTAGAAAAGGATGATTTGACTAAGAACTTTAGATCCCAAATTCAAAGGACATCTTTTTATTTGGAGTCATAACTAAAGTGGCATAGGCTTCATAAAAAAAGCTAAACAAGACTCTCATTAATTTAAATTAGATATCAAAATTTAGGAGTATCTTTCACATTCATTAACAATCCATTATACTTGAGTCACAGCCACTGGAAAGTGAGTATCCCCATCCATAAAATAAGGAGAAATTCTCCTTATAGGTTTAACAATTATTTAGAAAGAGTTTAAAAGTTTGAACATGTTGTTCAAAGAGGACTTATAATCAAAACTAGAGGATATAAAGCTTACAAATTTACTAGCAGAATGAAAGTCATCAAGGAGGAGCTAAGTATTCTTAAATTCCTTGGAGGGTTCAATAAGTTATCTAGCCTCATAATCAATGCAAATAAGAATAGCTATTGTGTTTTAGCTAGAGCCTCATCTATCAATGCCTATCTTGCCCAAGAAACATATTTCAAAAGTGTTCAATTCCCTTTTAAGTGCATAGGTATCCCTATAATAACCATAAGACTAAATTTCAAAGACTGAAAACCCCTTATTAATTCCATTTAAAAGAGGTTTGGCCAATATAATAATAAATTCCTATCATATGGAGGCATACTTCAGTTTGTAATCCAAGTTTTAAATAATGTACATATATATTGGACCTTAATATTTTTGGCTGGGAAGGAAGCAAAATAATAGGGAAAGTTCAAATGAGTAGAAGTTTGTTTATGAAATGATCAGGATGGTTTAGGAATCAAATTGATAAGAAACATGGACAAGAAGTCACTAGCCAAGAAGATATAGAAGCTTTATATAGATAAGGAATTCCTAAGCATAAGGTAGGTGCACTCACACTTTTTGAAGTGAAAGAATTTTTGGCATACTAAACCTTAAGCAAACATATCATGGAAACTTAAGCAAATGTCAAAGATGAGGGAACATTATGTATGTATTTTAAATGCATGATTAATAATAGTGAAAATATATTATTTTGGTCTGATAATTAGAACCAACTTGTCCTTTGTATATGCAATAATAATTTAACTCTCTAAAAAATCATTTTTTAAAGCACTAAGTAGCAACATTTATGGAAGGGAATGCCTAATATTAGCCCACTCACCTTTTTAGAGGCTTTTAAGAAATAATCAAGAACTTAAAGGATTACAAACCTATTTTAGGATTGAGGGATTCATTCAAATGGAAAAACCATCATTCCTCCCAGTTCACCAACATATCATACATAAAATCTCTTACAGTACATCATCTTGAGGTTCCATACTTTTGGTTGGCGTGAGGCTCCAAAAATGTACTAAAAGTTAATTTTATCATTGGGCCTGTTGTTGAAAGAAGATTAAGAATTAAGGACAAACTTAAATATAGTTTAACAAAAAACTCTTACCTCTCTTTATGTAATCAAGTTGATGAAACTACTTATTTTCTAATTTTTAGTATTCTTTAAGCTTAGAAACTAAAATTCAAGCCTTATACGACATAAGAATAGCTAGGATGAAGTAGTAAAATGGACATACAACTTAAAAAGGACCAAAAAAGAAGATTTATTAGCATTCAAAATAGCATTTAATTGCAATGTTTATGCTATTTGAAAGAAAATAAACTAAAACATGTTTGGAGACTTTTAGTAAAAAGAAAAATTATTTTACTAGTGAGTGATCAGATGAATTAGAAAGATTCTAATAGTAAAATTAAATAAAATAATGGAGGCAAGATAGAAGATCTGAAGAAGTTGAATTTTGAACATTCCTTCTTGTCTAATTTCTAGTGTTCTATAATTAGCAAACAAGTAGAGTTCATTTGTTGTTAGTTTGCTCTTGCTTTCCTTGTTTTGGCTTGGCTAATTATTCTTGTATGATCACTAAACCTTTCTGGCTTGATTTATTAATCATTTTCAACAGTAGACCTTGATCCTTTTTAAAGGTATTAATTTGTTTTTAAAATTTTAAAATCATAAGAAATATTTTTAATTTTGATAACTATTTTGGATAGACAATTGGATTATGAAAAAGAGATAGGCTAGATAAACCCATTATTATAATTTTAGAGATCAAATCTAAAGTGGTAGCAAACTTTATTATTGCTGCAAGAGGAAATTGTTAACTGAAAAAATTTGCTTAAAGATTAGTAATCAATTTGACATAATGCCCATCAAGAGAATGGTTGATTTTGTGTCAAGTAAGTGTTGGAAAGCAATGAAATGCTAATTTAATTCACATATTAAACAACGTTAAAGGCCCAGTTATATAAGCTTACAGTCTAACAAACCAGAGCTAAACACAAGCAAAAATGCCTATTAACATCTCTACTTCAAACTGAAAATTTTTTAACAACTAATAAGCTTATTTGACTAATCAACTACTCCATTAACACATTACTGCTAGTACTTAGGAAACAACTCATCTAATGACCAAAAAATCATGAACTAACTATGTAGTAGTTTGAAACATTTTAATCAACACTCTCCTTAACTTAAAATTTCAGGGAGCACTTCTCTTTATAACTTGTCAAGCACTTCTCTTTAATATGATGCACTTATCAATATCATAACCAAATTTGTTTATGCATTTTATCACTAACCTTCAATTTTTGAAGCACATCTCTCCATATTGAATATCTCACCAATTACTCTAAAAAAGATTTTCTTCTTTTGTCACTTGTGTTATATTTGTTTATTCTTTATTTTAAAATTTGCAACTCTTTTGTAAATGACAAAATATCTTGCTCTTGTAACATTAAGGCTTTCCTTTATACCACCAAATTTTCTCTCCATTCCCAAGCTTTTTACAATTGCTACATTAAAAAACATTGGCCTTTTTCTTTAGGACGAATTCTTGGCTAAATACGCTCCATAAGCTTTTTCTTTAATTCTATCATCATTTATCAATCTTGTTTGGTCCATAACTTGAAGAGTATTAAGTAACTCTGCAAATTTTATTTTTGATAGATTTTTAGAATCCTTACGTAAGGAAATTTTGACTCATACCTTTTGGGAAGAGTCACGAGAAGCTTTTTTAATACTCTTAGACTAGGAAATTCCTCACTAAGTAATTTGATTTAATTGAAAATGAACATGTACTTGCTTCCATATTCCTTGACACCTTCACATTTCTTCATCTTTAACATCCCAAATTCTCTTTTAAGGTTTAAAATTTGCATCAACCTTGTTTGATTATTTGCTTTAAACTCTTCCTTAAGCTTCTCCTATGCTTCTTTAGGTGATTCACAAGCCATTATACTTGTAAAACTACCCTCCTACATAGTAGAATGTATACAAGAGAGTTTTTAGTTTGTTTCCACTTCTTCATTATGCCTTTTGATTTAATTTAGTGTGGGATTTTTCAAAAGGGGGATAGGATTGAAATCACTCTCAACAACCTCGTACAAACTCAAGGATTTTAAATAGGATTTCATTTTGATGACCCATAAGTGATAATTTTCTCCATTGAAAATAGGGATAGGAAGAGAAAAAATATTTGATGCCATTTTACCAAATGTTGACCAATCATAAAAAAGATTCACTCTATACTCACAAGCCTATAAAATATGTTTTGAGCTCTAATACCACCACATTTTATGGAAAGCAATAAATAGTTGATTGCAGTCACATATTAGACAACATTCAAGCCCCAGTTATATAGGCTTACAGTGTAATAAGAGCTAAAAACAAGCAGAAAAAGGAAAGTAGGTAACATGGCCCACTAACATCTTTATTTCTAACTAAAAAAATTTCGCAAACTGACATGCTTGTTTGACTACTTCAACTACTCCATTAACACATTACTAGTAGTACTTAGGTAATAATTCATCTACTAACCAAAAAATTAGGAATTAACTAAATAGTATTATGAAGCATTTTAATCAACAACTTAAATCTATAAGCTTCAAATGATGTTAGATTTATTTATAGCCACAACGAATTCAATCATTGATTTAGATTGTGGCTCATGATACCTTCCTACTCACAAATACATATATAATAGTAATATGTATGATGTTATTTTTAGATTTCTATGATCTATAGTATGGTGTTAGGGGATTGGAGGGAGCTGAGAAATAAATCAGTAGTCATGGCAAGAAGAAAAACGTATCAAAAGATAAAAATGGTACTTTGTTAAGACCTTATAAGTAATAATGGCCTAACATCTAATGGAGGACTAATTCATGACGGATCTGACTAGGCTTGGTAGTTAGGCCCAGGCCGAACCAAATTTAAAATGCCTAGCCCAAAGTCAATGGGCCAGGCCCAATCCATATAGATGTAGAAAGTGCCCAGCTATGGAGCAAGCAAGAGATTGAATTTAAGAAAGTTGTTCGCTAATGCCCATCCATTTTCTTACTAAATAAACAATCTTTACTTAAATCAATCCAAGCTTGACTTAGCTCAACAAATGCCTAAAGACTCCCATTCCTTTCTTGGTTTGACTAATCCAACTGGCGATTTTCGACAAATCTTTACTAATTTTTGTTGGAGAACAGAGCTATCAAAGACAAAAGCAATCCGAGCTCAG
>JANZLK020000417.1:332859-344170 GCA_026937615.2 Erythroxylum glaucum | reverse complement strand
GGAAAAATCCTATGAAGTATCATATTATAAGCGAGGGAGTAGAATATTGGAAGATTATCATCTTCGGTCCACAAGCACCGTTGAAAGAAAATGGTGAGTTAAAAACGGAGCTGGAGTACGACGACAATGATTGGAAGCAAACCTACATCAACGCTAGAGCTATGAAATTGATATATTGTGCTCTCACGATTGAGGAGAGAAATCGAGTGAATCCAACAAAAAATTTCTCAATCTTTGTGTAAGATGAAGATAAATGATATAATTTCATATGCTCTATGTCATTATGTAAACATTAACTATTCTAACAAATGAGGTCACTGTATTTTTTTCACTAAATATTATATATTCTCTTTATATATTCATTAACTCTATCCTTAGAGACTAAACACCAAAATATACTTTGACATTAGTTTTGTAGATGTATTAAGAGAAAATCCATAAACCAAACTCGCACTATATTTTATCATATCATTTTATACCTGGCACCGAATGCTTAAACTTAAACCTAGATTTGAAGAGTTCAGGACAATTAAAATTACACCATATCATAAGGGATTTGAAAGAAAAACTATTGACGATTTGAATAGTTCAGGACAATTAAAATTACACTATATCATAAGGGATTTGAAAGAAAAACTATTGACAATTGAATAAACATTATATGAAGGTAACAAGAATAAATAAAAGAAAAACAAAAGCATTACAACAACAATGACGAGATAATATTGAGATGAAGCAAACACTCATCATATCTGAAAGTAATTGAGAAATACAAAAGCTTTACACGAGACGTCTGTTCATCATAAAGAAGGTGGAGTACCTATCACATACAACACTAAAATAGGTATTGATCAGTAAAATAATACAAAATAGCAAATGGTGCACCATAAACAATAGCAAACGACTGCATTTGAACGATTCGAATTGAACAATCTACAAGTCTGAATAAGTTAACCTTTGCAACAAAATGTTCAGCCTTAAGTTGACTCTATACTTTTGTGGTAAGGCAATGAGGAGGGAAAAAAATCATATAAAATGACGACATGACCGAATGGAAATAAAATAAAGGAAAGATAAAATAGAGGTGGGGTTCCTTGAAACCAAAGCATCTTTGGTGTGGGTTCGGGTTTTAGGTTCGGAACAAATATAGCTGTTCAGGATAAGAACGAACTCCCTTGCTCTGTTCCCCTGTCGCCGCTTTCTACAAGAACCCCAAATTTCTCTCAGCCGCCTCCGCAACAATAACTCTCTGTAGGCTGAGCGTTCTTACTTTGCTCTCTCTCTCTCTGTAACCTAAAGACCACTCTTTCATCCATTCATACCTGTATCGTTTGTTGTCTCTGTCTCTGTCTGTAATAACACAGAGTACTCTGTGTCCCTCTGTTTATTAAAGCTGGCGATCGAAAATCAGGAGACTACCATTAGGCCTAAGAATCGGAGAATCATGGTATTTAAAAGAACTGTGCTTTTTTATTATAGCTAGTTTTTTACAGCTTATTCATTCCCTTCTTTGTCTTCGTTGTCTCCTGTTTTCATTGTTTCATTCCTATAATACGTTTGCAGGGAGCTGGAGGTCCAGATGATGAAGACAACCGATGGCCACCATGGCTAAAGCCCCTTCTTAGAGAGCGATTCTTTGTTCAATGTCCATTACATGTTGACTCTCATAAGAGCGAGTGTAACATGTATTGTTTAGATTGTATGAATGGGGCTCTTTGCTCTCTTTGTCTTGCCTATCACAAGGATCATCATGTCATTCAGGTAAAATTGATTCACCAATTGGTCATCTGGTTCTCCGAGTGCATTTCATTTTCATTTTTGTTAGACAGCACCCATTCTATTACCTTGTACAACATTCTCGAGCTGTATTACAAAGTTGTAGTAGGCAGGTGGCTGAAAATCAGCATTATGGCTCATTTCTGAGCATCCCGAGAAGGGAACTTTTGCTTATTTACATCGAATAGTTCTTGGTTTGAATGAGTGCCAATTCTTATGTATATTTCATAAGCTAACAATTTCAAAGAGGAAAAGAAGATTTGCTTAGCCATCTGTTTTGGGTGGTACAGATAAGGAGATCTTCATACCATGATGTGATAAGGGTATCTGAGATACAGAAGGTGCTGGACATATCTGGTGTCCAAACATATGTTATTAACAGCGCCAGAGTTGTATTCTTGAATGAAAGGCCTCAGCCTAGACCTGGTAAAGGTGTCACCAACACCTGCGAAGTCTGCGAGCGCAGCCTCCTTGATTCCTTCCGCTTTTGTTCTCTTGGCTGCAAGGTTGGTGCCAATTTCGATGTAAAAAAGTCAACAATAACGAAGAGATGTACAATTCTCATCCGCAATTTGCATATTTAATGTATTTTATTAATATCTCTTCTCTCCTAATGGGTCAATACTAAATTTTGCAGATTTTTGGTACATCAAAGAATTTTCAGAAGAAGAATCAACGACAAATGAAAGTGGCATCAGAGTCCGAGGATTCTTATAGCAGTAGCAGCCATGGTCGCTACAAGAACAAGAACCACAACAAAGAGCATAGCTTTTCTCCATCGACACCACCTCCAACTTCAGTAAACTACCGAACTGCCAAGCGAAGAAAGGGAATTCCTCACCGGGCCCCTATGGGAGGATTAATAATAGAATACTAGCGTTGAGGTTTCTAGTTCTCTCCTATTATCAGCCTAGCCCAATATTTATACTTTCGATAGTTCTATACCAATGTAATGCTTTTCCTGTACAAGTAGTCGAATAGTCGAGGCCTTATAGACTGGAAAGGGTGCGGGTATCGATGGGTTATAGTTACTCTCTCCTTGTGTATATAAATTTAATAATAGAAGCAGTAGTGAAAAGATGGGGAAGAAGCATAAGATGAAATGTGAAGGTCTGGACTGGATGGCAAACAAATGAGAGAAAAAAGCGAGGAAGAATAAGAAGCTTTTACCGACCACATAACAGATGTTTTAGTGATTATATATATATATATACACAGACACAAGTTTTGAACCTGGGAGAAATGTAAATAGGGTTTTCTAGTTATATGGGTGGTCAGACGAAGACGATGCATGTACTCCTTGGAAATAGGTAAATGATGTATGTGATGTTTATATGTGTAACATGGTCATGGATGTAAGACCGTTGTGTATGGTTCGTGTTTGGAATAAAAATAAAAACACTTGTCTGAGCAAATTGTTCAAATTCTTCGATTGCCTGTTGATGGCGGTTATAACTTATGAGACGTTTCAATCACGCGGGCCGCATAATGTGGCGGACAGTGATTGGTGGGAAATGTGTAAAAACCTATAGAAGTGAGTGAGCCGCCCTTTCCACCGCAAGGATGGGTTTGGTTTCCTTCTTGGCCAAGGATTGGGGGGCCGCTCATTTAGTCATTACTGACCCCAAGATGGGCATTTTGGGTGTCACCTAATGTTTTTTGCGGGGTCCACTCAACTTTATATTTATACTTAATTAGTTAATTGGAATTGGAGCCTTGCCCAAATCGATGTCCTCTATCATGTGCAGATTGCAGCTTGTCATTCCGGTACAGGGACAATTTTCTTAATATGTAAAACAAATGATTCGAAATCCAGTCTTATGAATTTCGCAGTTTCGGACTTTCTGGTTGGTTTCCCAACTTTGATTTTCTTTTTCAATCCTTTTGTTATCTGAACGATTTGCTATAAAAAAATCGGATTGAATTTGAGTTTTATACGCTAAAAGAAGAAGACATGTAACTTCATAAGATTGCTTTTGTAACCTTTAAAGCTCTCCACGTGATGTGCCTTTTTGGCATCCTTATGTCAGAAGGCGGTTAAAAAACCTAACTTCACATTTTGTCCTTTTTATTATTATTTCCGACCACCAGCATCATCTCTCTCACACACATAAATCTACCTTTGACTCCCCCTGTTTAACATCCCTATTTGTCACGTGCCTTTCGTGTTCATCACGTGACTCCCTACATTTTCACTGGGTAAGGTATCTATCTAATTCCAATTGTCACCCTTAACCATTTACACATTTTAACCTGAGCTCAACATCATCACCTATTTGTGTTTGACCGCCCTTTCTAGTTCATTTGTCTTTTCTTTTGGACATTGTTGATATAAAACGACACAGCGGGGGTAATCTACTCGAACAGAAAACAATTGACAGAGTCTTTTTCTAGGCCGAGAGCTGCCAAAGAGAGGCCCACAGAGACGAGACGAAGGTACACGCAGTCTCTGGCGGATCTGGGAACGACACGTATAATTTGTACCCATTTTACCCCCGGAAGTGACAAAATGACACGCAAAATGCCTTTTCTTTTTTGAAAAATAAAAAGCATCCACGTCTCTCTTATAAGTGCCAGCACATCGCGAGTTCCGTTCAACGTGGTGAACCTCTAAAAGGTGGGACATTCGTTCTTTCAAGGCACAATTTATTCTTCAAGGGATACTTTTGAAACGAGACAGAGAATCTTCGTCTCCATCCTTTTCTAGCACATAATTTATTTACAGGTCAGGAATTCGGGAATTTTGGGGGCGCTCTAGATTGAATATGGGAATTTCTATAGCATCAAATATTCGGTAGGAGTAATTTCATTTATAAGCAGATAATTTTACAACAGAAATTTAATAGCACGGCTTAATTCAATTGTTCTCACCTGAGGAGTAAATAGGAAATAGACATTTGTAAAGCAATAATTCTAAAAGAGCATACATAAATATATACAGATACATGATCGTATAACATTAATAATAATAAGGTCGATTGTCGGTAGCTGAGATTGACAATATCGTTGGTTTCGAGCGACAACATTTCAGTGTTACTAGAAGAAGGATGTTCCATATCGGAGGTTACATAACTATTAACGATTATTAATTTTGTTTGAAGCAGTTTTCGTGAAACTAAGATAAGCCAGGTTTTGAGGAAGTAGCACTTGGAGACGCCACTATAACCAACATAAGTTGAAGTATATGGAGCAATTTAGACAGAATGGATGCATATTGCTAAATCTATCGGCTACTGGGCAATAACTAACAAGCAAGGGTTTAGGCAACTACCCGCAGCTCTTTTTATTGGTATGAATTATATAACTCAGCGAACTTCTTTATACAACAACATACATCAAGTGATTATTAGATTAAATTTGTGTTGTGTTATCTGTTCTGTTTCTATTACAACAATTATATTCCAAGAAAAAATATTATTGAAAAAAAAGCATGGGTTTTCACCTTCTTTTCATTGTACTGGGTACTGGCGCACGAGCAATTTTCTTTCCTTGTAGCTGCAGAACATCCACATGTTCTAGAATCATGAACAAAGCAGCACATGTGTATTGGACTTTTGACGCACAATAGGCATGTGGCCTAAAACATCCATTTCTCTTTGCCTGGAAGCCGCATCATGAGCAATTAAGAGTAGGAAAATGAGCCGCCATGCTACTGGTATTCACTTGTTGTTTTCTTGAGAAAATTTGTATCTTCTAATTAATGTCTAAGGTGAGGTCTATGTGAGATGCCATAATGGTAACCAGATAGTATAACTTTACATTAACTATGTGGAGTACAAATAGGTATATACAAGATACAGGTACAAGTATCAGATAAGGATGAATACAAACAATAGATAATGATAAACTCTATCTAAACAAACTATAATCAGTTGAATATTTATCCTTATCAACCTCCCACAAATTGATCATCTTGAGGTATAATGGTCAATTTGGTCTTCAAAATATTGAATCTTTGCTTGGATAATGATTTGGTCAGAATATCTGCAATCTGATCATTTAAAGAAAGATACCTTATTTGTAATTTTCGATTTGCAATTAGATCACAGACATAATCAATTTTCAAGTGCTTTGATCTGGAATGAAAAATTGGTGTTATTGTCAAATATGTTGCATTGAGATTATCACATCATAGAATAGGAGTTGTGACTTGTGCATGATCAAGTTCTTGGAGAAAAGAAAGTACCTATTGTAATTTAGATACTATGAAAGCCAAAGCACGATACTCTCTGCTTTAATAGAAGAGTGAGAAACAATTTGTTGTTTGTGAGAGCCCCAAGTAATGAGATTTGAGCTAAAAAATATGCAATAACCAGATGTTGATTTTCTGTCATCAATGGAACTTGCCCAATCGGCATCACTATAGGCATAAACCATTAGATTGGAGCTCAGTTTGAGAAGAATCCCATGCTGCATAGTGGAACGTAAATAACGCAAGATGCTTTTGACAACTTGCCAATGATTTTCAGTCGGTTGATGTATAAATTGAGATACTTTGTTTACTGAATAAGAGATATCCGGTCTAGTAAGAGAGAGATATTACAATCCACCAACAATACTGCGATACAAAGTTCCATAAAAAAAATGAGTGGCATCATTTAACATCAACTTGGATTGTGGACAGGCAGGAGTAGAAACTGAATAAGCCAAAGACATTCACCTTAGGTAACAAGTTTGTGATATATTTACGCTAGGTGAAAAGAAGGCCTATAGGTAACCAGTTGGGTTCCACATCAAGAAAGTAATTTAGGCGACCTAAGTTTTTTAGCCAAATCTGTCACTTAAGGAAGTAATGATGTGTTGAATATAACCAGAGTTACTTCCAGTGACTAAAATATCATGAACGTAAATTAGACAATATGCTTGAATTCCTGCATGGTTGTAATAATAAAGGGAACTACCGATTTTTGAGTTCTGAAAATCAATAGAACGAAGTGCTTCAATAAGACAAAGAAACCATTGTTGTGGGGCTTGTTTTAAGCCATATAAAAACTTTTTCAACTTGCAAATATGATTTGGATATAGAGAACTGACAAAACCCTGTGGTTGTTGCATAAATACCTCTTCATCAAGGTTGCTACGTAAAAAAACATTAGAGACATCCAACTGATAGATAGGCCAGTGATGTGAGCAAGTTTAATAACAAGATTATAAGTATCCCTATAATCAATACCTGGGCATTAATGGAAACTTTTTGCAACGAGCCTGACTTTATATTGTTCAGTAGAGCCATATGATTTTCTTTTGATTCAATATACTCATTTGCAGCTGAAGACATTGTGAGAAGAAGAGGGAGGAACTAATTTTCATATGTTATTAGCAATTAAGGCATCCATTTCAGCAGCCATAACATCTCGCCATTTGCTTGATTTTACAACTTGTTGATATGAGGTTGGTTCAGAGTCTTCAACTTGTGCATGAAAGACACGTAGTTTTAAAGATTCAGTTTGGGAACAAGTGATCGTCGGGTGTGTTTTAGGTATATTTAATGATATGGAGGCGCGATGTGATACAATAAGGATAGTTAAAGGTGAAAGAGATAAAGCATTAGATAGAGATGATGGGGGAGAGGAAGACTGACATGTTGAGATTGGAATTTAGTGGAGAGGTTATACTTGGAGTAGGATTGACAGATAAGAAGGATGCAAGTAAAATGGTTGCTACTGGCAGGAGCAGCTTGAATATTGTAATGGTAACTTAGATATAACTTTACATTAACCATGTGGAGTATAAATAGGTATGTACAAGATATGGGTATAAGTATCAAATAAGGATGAATACAAACAATAGATAATAATAAACTCTATCTAAACAAACTAAAATCAGTTTAAGAGATAAATTAGAATATTTATCCTTTATCACTATTAGGGTTGTTGATGAATACAAACAATATATGATGATAAACTTTATCTAAACAAATTGAAATCAGTTTAGGAGATAAATTGGAATATTTATCCTTTATCACTATCAGGGTTTGTTTAGATATTTACTCCACATGGATGCCAATGAAAAAGAAAGCACGGGCCATTTCAAGCGGCACAAATGAAGAAAACATCTACCTCATCCCCAAAAAGTAAATCACCAAATGGTAAATACTTGACAATAAAAAAAACTTCAATCGATTCCGTGTTCTTGGTGGTTGCAGATGTAAGAGCACTTAAAAAAAAGAGTGGTGGATTTATACGTATGTTTTGATTAGCTTCTTTCTTTTTCTCCTCCCCTATTCCTATCCCCCAAAAGCAATCTTGTCTCTTTTTGTGCTACCATCCGATGCCTTTCAGCTCGCGTCCCTCGTAATAAGATATAGTGATCATATACATAAATAAATAGATGTGGATCCCACTTCATCAACTTGCCTAGACCATGATGTCATTAGTTTACTAACCCTTGTCCGGGATAATTGGTCGATAAAGCAGAGAAGTAAGCCATTGCCCACTGGCCACTCCATTCTCAGGTGGGTCCCCCCGCTGGAATCTCATTTTATTCACATTGATTGGGTGATCTTTGGTCAGGTCACCAGCACCACCTAATTTCCAATTATTGTACAAAAATAAAAATGTACAATTTGTTTTTCGAGGCATATTTGGTTTAAGTTATTGACTTATTTCCCAGACCATTAATCGTGACATCATCCACTAGTCAGGTACAGAAGCATGTTGGCAAATGTTGGTATCTCGGTAAGTTGTTTCAACTAACTGATCGGAAAATGTTTTTTTTTTCTTCATAAAACTAAATGTATTTACTGTTGAAATTTGGTGTCACACTTTAGAGTGTTTAACAAAAAAATAGATATTTTGTCCCAATTAAGCCTGTTAGTATATCTAGTAGCTGATATAAATAATAAATAAGTTACTGTATTTACATATCTTAGAATCTATTTAAACGTAAAGAATTGAAAAACATATATTGTTAATTTACATTCTTTCGGTATCAATCTTAACTTATTGATGTCAGGTTTTGATCTATAAACTTCTGCACTAGCTAAAAATAATTTATTTCCACCTCATCCGACGTGATGACAAATTGCATCAATCTAGATAAGATTTCTTTAAATACGATAGCTTAATCAATAAGAGGGTTATAATTTGATATAGATTACAAAACAAAACCTTTGAAATGATAGAAATTTAGAAGAAACATGTCGAGCGATAGAATCATATTGAGAGATAGAATGTTATTGGTTGCAAGTTTGACTCTCGGAACAGGAGTTTTCCGGTGAAGTAAATACTAAAACAAAAGAACAAAAGACCACATCACAAAGCCCCCATCAACATCAGAATGAGAACTATCCCGAAAGATTCTTTCCTTTCCCACACATCAAAAATTAGTAAATGTGTGTAAAACCCGCAGTAGTCAAACCTCATCAGCTTCTCCCTCCATGTGTCTCCCAACATTATCCCCGCCTGAATCACTATGAACCCAACGCCATTCTTCACCTCACACCCAGAGTGTTCACTCGTAGGTGTCTTGTCTCGTCTAGTCACACCACATTATCTCCACCTCGTACTTTGTTTAGTCTCGTGTATCTGTCGTTTCATAGAATATTTAATCTTTAATCTTTAATCTTTAATCTTTAACCATAACATGGACAGACACAGGACTCTCTCTTGCTATATTGCGTCCACGCGTTGCTTTCCTGCGTCATCCAACCTCCACCTGTCAGGCTGTCACGACTAGCCTCGAGGAAGCCTTCCGAGCAAAGGAAAAGAAACGGACTTATGGGAAGAGAGAAAAAAACAGGCTATGGGCTTTTCACATTTGCCGTTGTCATTTCTCTTATCTAAATTATTGTTTTTATCTTCAGAAAATTGATTTAACTGAAAATGAGTTGATTCTTCTCTAGCTTAGGAGTTAAATGGCCGCACGGGTACCTCAGTTGATCATTAATAAGGTTAACTTGAGACATGAATTAGGGTTCAAATTCTGACAACTGGAGAAGTGGGCTGCTTTATTAAAAAGTTGATTGAGATCAGACTGTGATTTACCTTTTCATTATTCTGTCGAGTTAGGGTATAGGAACGCCTGGAGTGGGCGATTCCACCTTTTAGGACAAGGAGTTAAATAACGTTTTTGCCATGGTTTTTTAATTAAATCATTCCGCGTGCAACAAGTTTTGGCTGGTAATGGTCTTGTCCTCCCTTTAGCTAAGTTAGGATTTAACGTGTACCGGCAAAAATTAGGAATGCCTAGCACCAAATGGTTTTGATATTTTAGGAATTTCTTGGTGATTACATTCTTAACCGATACGGTTTCAACACGAAATCATCAATTTTATTTAATTATAATGTTAAATTAGGAATAAGACATTAATGTTAGTAAGCTTCCAGGAATAAGACCAAGGTTCTCATAACCGGCCTTGAAAACAGAAGGGATTCTCCACCCACGTGGCCAAAAGTTATTGGTTGGACCTCCTTATTTTTCTTGTTTAAGTTTAAAATTTAAAACTCGGAATATCCGAATATTACATTAATATTGTTCAAGACTTCAAGCAAGCCGCTTCCTTTCTGTTTCGCATTTATCTTTTTTACCTCGTAAAAAAATAAAGGTCTCCTCTTTCCTATGACGTCACCTTTTCCCAAGCTCCGCTATATATACCCCCTCTCTCATCGTCTTCCTTGGTTTGAAACACAAAGCCATCTCTTCTCCTCTTTCGGTCAAGAACGTTCTTCGCTTAGTCTTTCCTCACTCTTTCAGTACGGTATCATGGTGACTCAGAGCCACTCGGAGAAAGGATCAACCGCCGGAACTATCAAATTTCTTTGTAGTTATAACGGCCGGATTCTTCCTCGTTCCGTCGACGGTAAGCTTCGTTACGTAGGTGGAATCACCAGAGTTCTCGCCGTCGATCGTTCTATTTCTTTTGCAGGTTGGGATTCCTTTTATATTTGTTGTTGCTTCATTGTTGGATTCATATATTAGTATGAGAGGTATTGATTGACGCGTCGTTTCGGGTTATATAGAGTTGATGGTGAAGCTTGGAGAATTCTGTGGCTATTCCGTGGAACTGAGGTGTCAGTTACCGGACGGAGACTTGGAGACGTTGATTTCGATAAAATCAGACGATGAGTTGAAGATGTTAATGCAGGAGTATGATGTGTTGTGTCCTGGTTCGAAGATCAAATCCGTCCTCTCCCCTCCTAAATCGCTTAAGACAGTCTCTCCTCCGTCGAGCGTAGACTTAAGTAATTCCCCATCTTTCGCCGCCGGCAACTATCGGCGGGTTCGAACACGATCGCCGCCGGTTGGATATGGAGTTGGCGTTTACAGAGACGCCGTTACATCACGCTACTATTCACCAAGACTTATCTGCCGTGATCCTCGCTGCTGCGCGAATTGGCATTACGGCTAGAAAGCAGATCAAACCCCCAAATTGTTAGGGTTTTAAGAAAATATTAGAAAGCTATGTCCTTCCTATTTTAGAAGGAAGCAAGTAGTAGTTCTGAATTCTCATAGCCTCAAACACCTATTGAAACATGGTTAAACAGACAAGGGGACTTTAAAAGAAACCCTAAAGGAAAGGAGAATTGAACCAAAA
>JANZLK020000417.1:296848-312303 GCA_026937615.2 Erythroxylum glaucum | reverse complement strand
ATGAATTCAAATATGTTTAAATTTTTTTCACATTTTATTACTCTCACATATTAACTCATAATTTGAATTGTAAACATTTATAATTCTAAAACACCACTTCTGAACTGGTCTCACCAATTAACTGTAGGGCTACAAAAATAACCTTATAAACAAATAAAGTGATAACTAATTTCCAACAAGTAACAATGTGAAAAAATATATACTTGAATTAAGTTTATCTCTTTGATAAATTGCAATGGTCATCCTAAAATCACTAGAAGTTAATATCATTCTTCTATTAACTTTAGCTATCTTTGTTAAACTTAGTTTAAAATAGACATTAGGATTTTAAAATGTCCCAACTATAAAAAAAAACGGAGAATAAATTTGCCTTTTCCATCTTTCACCGATGATTACAAGATAAGGAATATAAAAAGAATACCTATTTTCATATTGACCTTAATTGCTTCCTTCGCTCTCTCTACGATATCATGAAAATAACTCACTATTGCCTTCTCATCACTATCAATCAGACAAAGTATTTTCACTAAAAGCTTACAAACTCGGATCATAAATTGAAATTGTGACCAAAATTCATGATCTTCAAGTATAATTATAGAAACCTTTATTCCAATATTAGTAAAATGATGTCATTTTAAAAATGAAATGAAATAAATAAATAAATTGTCATAGTCCTATACTTACAATCGAGTTATAGGGCGATTCACAGTGAAATCAAACTGTGATTCTTCAAAAGGAGATTACTTGTTGGTTTTCTTGCCTTTACGACCTATGTTGAATAATGGAAAGGGGCTTGTTAAGAGAGAACCCACAGATCTTAATAAAACTGAATTCGCAAATAATTCTTATTCCCCTTCTTTGTTCTAGCATACAACTTTATTTTAAATAAAGATCCAATAACTACTTCCTATAAAATAGGGTTCTACTTCATACAGAACTTAAAAGCTAACAACTAGGATAATATCTAGGAATTTTAAAAAATCCAACTTAATCCAAAATTTAAAATAATCGAACTTTAATCAATAAAACCACTACAACTGGAACTCAACGTCACTTGCTACCCATTTGTGCTCCACGTCACTTGTACACGTGTACCTTGAAAAATCTATCTATAACATCACCCCTCCATTAATACCGCGCTTGTCCTTAAGCGCAAATGAAGGAAAATGAGTACGAGGGAGGAAATATCCTCCCAAGAAGCTTTAGCAAGGAAGAGACTCTCCTAATGAACCAAGGCTTGGGGCTGGTTCTGAAATGTACGATAGTCCAGGACAGCTTGAGGATGAGGATATATTTCACGTTGAGAGAGAACCTGCAAAGAAGGTGCAATAGGTACTAAAGTCCCATGAAAAGGCTTGAGGCAGGACACATAAAAAACTATATGTAATTTGGAAGCGGAGGGAAGGTCTAGCTTGTAGGCCACATTAACGCATAGAAGCAAGAATGCGAAAAGGGTTGTAATAGCCAGGAGAGAGTTTAGTGTACTTGTTGTTAGCAAGGCTAAGTTGGCGGCGAGGAAGGAGTCTGAGAAGCACTAAATCCCCAACCTTGTATTGAACTTCACGATGCTTAGCATCTTAAACTACTTTCATAGATTGTTGAGCTTGAACTAGACAGTCACAAAGGTGTCTGAGCATTAAATCTTGTGACTTTAGTTCTCGGTCAACGACTTCCAATTTAGCTAAATCTGGGCAATAAGAGAGCATAGTTGGTGGAGAGCGTCCATACAGTACCTCAAACAGAGTGGCCTTAAGAGAGGAGTGGTAACTGGTGTTATAACAATATTCAACCCAAGATAACTATTGATGCCAAAGACGAGGTCGCTCATTAGTAAAGCAATGCAAATACATCTCGATATCGATTAAACACCTCTGTTTGTCCATTGCTTTGCGGATGATAAGCAGAACTGAAAGCAAGCTTGGAACCACTCAAGAGAAATAGTTCAGTCCAAAAGGAGCTAGTGAAGGTGACATCACTATCACTAACAATTGTTTCGGGTAATTTGTGAAGTCTAAAATATGATCAAAAAACAAATGGGCTACACTCATAGCAGTATATAGATGAGACAGAGATAGAAGATGAGAATGTTTAGAAAACTGATCGACAACAACCAATAACACATTTTCCCCTTGAGAAATGGATAACCCTTCAATGAAATCCGTAGATATATCGGACCAAACCTGTAATGGTATAGGTAGGGGCTGCAAGAGGCAATTGAATGTAAGTGTTCTATCATGTGACGCTGTACAAAAGAGCAAACATAACTCTTCATTCCCTTCCAATAAAAGTCTTGAGCTATTTAGTGGAGCGTTTTCTGATACCCCTTATGATTGCTGTCTTGTACAGTAGATAGAATCGTGGTGATTAGCAAAGGCGTGGGGAGTATGTAAGTCCTCCTTTTGAAGAAGATTAAGTCATCCTTATACTCCCATGGTCCAACTGCTTCGTCCTGCTATATTTTCTGAAGAAGCCGTTGTAGTTTTGGGCTCTGTTGGACTTCTTTGCAAATTGAATCAAACAAGGATGGCTGCGGCATAGAGATTAAACAAGTATGGCATGGTCCTCCATACATCGTGACAAGGCATTGACTACCTTATTATGTATTCCGGCTTAATACTCCACCAAAAAATCAAAACCCATGAGCTTACTCAACTAGTGCTACTATAGGGTAGTAATAATTTGCTATCCCAATAAAAATTTGAGGCTATAATGATCTGTCCGGATGAGGAAATGTCTGCCCATAAATAAGCTCGCCAATGACGCACAACTTTAGCCAACGCAATGAGCTCTTTTTCGTAAATCAGAAGCCCCTTGTAACGTAATGGAAGTGGCCTACTGAAATAAGTGACCGATTGTCCTCCCTATTGCAAAACCACCCTATACCCAAATCAGATGCATCACATTCTAAGGTAAATAGTTGGGCGAAATTTGGAAGTGCCCCGAAGTGCAGGTCATTACCATCTTCAAGTCGTCAAAGGCCTTGGAAGTTTCGTCGGTCCAATGGAAGGAATTCTTGCATAACATGGTTGTTAAAAGGGCTGAAATTGTACCATAGTCCTGAACAAATTTTCAGTACTAGCCGATGAGCCCAAGAAATCCCCTTAGCCCTTTTATAGTACTTGGCTTCAACCACTCCACCATCGTCGCAATTTTGGTTTAATCTACTACTACTCCTTTCAAAATGTTATGCCCTAGATAATATATTGTAGATTGAGCAATAAGGCATTTGGACCTCTTTAAGAAAAGCTGATGATTAGTAAGTATAGTAAATACTGTTCAAAGGTGCGAAAGATGATCAACCCACATTTTACTATGGTCAAGGATATCGTCAAAAAACACAAGAATAAATTGTCATAAATGAGATTGAAATACCTCATTCATTAAGGCTTGAAAGGTGCTCGGGGCATTGGTGAGTCCGAAGGGCATGACCAAAAACTCGAAGTACCCATGGTGATTGTGAAATCTCGTTTTCTCCATATTGGAAGGACACATCCTGATTTGATGATATCCCGAACGCAAATCTAGTTTAGTGAAGTATCGGCCCATATAGTTCTTCCAAAAACTCCTCAATCACCAGAATTGGGAACTTGTCCTTGATTGTTTTAGCATTTAGGGCCCTGTAATCTACACAGAACCGCCAAGTATTATCAACCTTAGGCATAAGTAGAATTGGGGAGGGATAAGGAGATCGGTTGGGTTGGATAATGCCCCTGTTTAGCATTTCTTTGCATTGCCTCTCAATCTCATCCTTTTGTGTGTGGGGATATCAATATGGTCGAACCACGATAGGTCCAGTTCTCAGTTCCAAGATAATTCTGTGATCACAGCTGCAAACCAAAGGAAGTCCTTCTAATTCTTGGAATACCAAAATAGGAAGTCCTTCTAATTCTTGGAATACATGTTCAAATTCGGTCATAAGCCCTCCCAACTCTATATCCATATGGTTTTCGCCCTCAATTGCGTGGAGTTGAGCAATTGGTGGTGAAGAAGAGCCCTTCATTCCTAACAATTCCACCACTCCCATTTGTTTTAAATACCATGGATTTTGTCCCAAAGTCCCATAAAATTGGTCCTAATAATTGTACCCAGTTAATTCCCATCACAGCGTCAATCCCATTCAAAAAGAGGATAAATAAATCAATATAAATCAACTGATGACCCATAAAAATTGGTACTTCTCTACACAGACTTGGGCAAGAGATTTTGCTGCCATCTGCAACCATTACCCAAAGCTTCTTTGCTGGTTCGCTTGAGAGACCTAATCCCAACGAAAATCAATAAAGTTATGTGTGCTACCCGAATCGATTAAGATCACCAGCGGTTGGCTTACGATAAAACCTTGAATTTTCATAATTTTCCCACCCGATTTCGCTCCTATTTTACTTCAAAATTTTCATAGCATGTAGCGAAATTTCAGGTTCCACTGAATCCTCCAGTTGCCAATCATCTTCTTCCTCTTGCACTGATTTAGCGACTCCATCTATCTAGAAAAGTCATTTGCACTGGTCCCCCTAGTATACACTTCGTCACAATTGAAGCAAAGTCCCTTTACCCTGCGTTCCTCCATCTCAGCACGAGAAAGGCGCTTAAAGAGCTTCTGATTATGAGAAGTTGATGGAAGGCTGGATGACTTAGAAAGAATGACTAGGCCTTTTCTTGGGCCCCCACGCTTCTTATACAAACAGGTCAGTCTTATAGCATTTGCTAAGTCCCTGGGGTTGTGCAATTTTATTTCTATTGCAATATGCTCTTGTAACTCGCTGATAAATATTTCCATCTCTTGCTCTGATGTGAGAAAATCTATGCGAGTGGCTAACTATTCAAATCTGTGCTGATATTCCCCTACTTTACCGACTTGCCACAATTTGGAAAGTTCTCCCAATTTGATTCTTGAAATTGATGGACCAAATTTGAGATGACATTGTCATTTGAACTCCTCCCATAAAATACCGGTCTATCTCTGTTTAGTATAAGGAACTAGACTTGTACATTGACATCCAAATTATACAAGACAATCTCAACTTTTTCCTCCTCTAGAATGTGTTAGTGCCAAAAGTAATGATCGCAATGGCTTAACCAAGTGAAGGGGTAATCCTTCTCATCATACGTTGGAAAATCTAACCAAGTGCAATTGGGAGGATGCATTCTTCCTTTCATTTGGTTAGTCTCTGGTATTGGTTCTCACGATCCTCGGTTTACACTCTCAATCTCTCCATATTGCTTGTCCCGAGAGAGATCTTCGATGCGAGCAAAAAGGTGCTCCGTTCAGCACGATCTCATTGACGGTCCTCCTGTTACATTTTAAGGAATGTATCAAACTGTTTTTGCATATTGGAAATTGAGTTGCCCATAACTACCGGCTCTGATACCAATTTGTTATGATTCCATACCTGTGATCGAGTTATAAGACGATTCACAGCAAAATCAAACTGCAATTCTTCGAAAGGAGATTACTTGTTGATTTTCTTGTCTTTACGAACTATGTGAAATAGCGGAACAGGGCTCGTTAGGAGAGAACCCACCGATCTCAATAAAATTGAATTTGCAAATAATTCTTATTCCCCTTCTCCATTCTAACATATAATTTTATTTTAAACAAAGACCCAAAAACTACTTCCTATAAAATAGGGTTCTACAACGTACAGAACTTAAAAGCTAACAACTAAGATAATATCTACGAATTTAAAAACTATCCAACATAATCCAAAATTTAAAACAATCCAACTTAATCAATAAAACCACTACAGCTGGAACTCAAGAATGCTGGAACTTAACATCACTTGCTACCCATCTGTGCTCCACATTGCTTGTACACGTGTCCCTTGAAAAATCTGTCCATAACATAAATTCTATGTTTTGCCTAGACTGGATAGAACCCGGGCTCGAGCCATCACAAAAAATTTCAGATCTTGATCGGATTCTGACCTGGCTCTATGCCATTTCTAATTATGTGATGTGTTTCATTGCATAGACCTTACCGAGAATTAAAAAGCATCGGCTTTAGACAATTTAGATAATCAACCGCAGTAACCCGAATCTTAACTACTGCACTTGGCTGACACTATCTTGCAGGATGACAATCCATTTGTGCTTTGTTTGTTGTTGCGATGTATTTATTAACTTCGAAGTATACAAGCTCCACCATTGTTCCTTTCTTTTCTTTTAACATTCTAGTACTTGAACGTGGCTGTCTAAAAAGGACAGCCGGCCACTAGTTACAACACGAAGGTCAAAGAGGCTGGTAAATTAGCCGGCGGCGGTTGGCGGTTGAGGCTGTAATTATGCTTCCGTTTCTTTTCTTATTGGTGGAATATGACTTCAGTGTGTGTGATAGAGATGCGGAAAAAGTAAATGAACAAATTTGCGCAAAATAGAGAAGAAATTCAACCTCAATGCCAATAGGTCATATGATTCCTATGAATATTTCAATTTCATTTCATTTCCCACTTGAAATAAGAAGAAAGCCAACCATGATATGATTTATACTATACAAAAATCAGATGACCAGCCACTACATAGCTCAAGATGGAACTTCGTCCCATCCCATCTTGGTCTTCTCTTGCTCTCCAAAGGATCAAAATAGGTCAAAAACCTAAAAGCACGATTTATTCTCTAAACCTCACTGGACTCATTATTTTTTGAATCCTTCCTGCTATTTATTGGAAATGATTGCTTCACAAACTCTTCCTCCCTTTGGGGGCGGTTTGCATACAACATCCAGAGGACCAGGCAAAGCAAAACACCTACTGAGATGAGGCCCAATCCAGCACTTACAATTTTCAAGTAACGCTCCAATGGAGGACAATACATTCTAGTAATTTCTTGGAACGTGTCCCTCACAAACTTGCAATCCTGGAGGCTCAGCAAGATAGGCGTGTAGTACTCCAGAGCGTAGCTTTCATTAACTGCTGCTACTAACTGTCTATAGGCGTCAGGTGTCACCCTGCCAGGGGTGGCACACAAACCAGATGACGAAACTTCACATATGTAGCTCTTCCACACCTAAAATTAAAACAAAAAATAGTATAAACATAACAAAAATTATTAAAGGTTACGTTCAGTTCTTTTCGTTTCCCCTGTGACCTATATGTCCATTGGTGAGAATGAATACATGCAGAATTTATAAATTGCTATGAAGTATCAAATATAACCAAGTTGTAAAACCATAGCAATAGGTACTTAATACCAACAAGCTGTGATCAGATTGCCATCCGTGAAGCTATATTTTGATGGTTAGTCTTGAATGTTGAATTCGCTATGACTTCAAATCTTTACAAAAGGCAAAATCTTTACCAGAAGCCAATCATGGAAAATAAGTGTACATACCTGCGAGGCATTTGTCATGGAAATCTCTTGCTGTCCACACTGACTAACTTGAAGCTGAGAATCAAATGGGTAACACAGAGGAGGTAGGAAAGGCCCAGACTGGTTGTAGTAGTTAAATTCGGTTGGCGAAGGATTTACATTTGCAAATGTATATATGTAAGTATTAACGACGGTTACAATGTCATTGATGACTTCTTTACTCTGGATGAGTGTGTTGTTTGTTGTTCTCTGGTCAACGCACGGGAGGATGTTGCTAAGAGCTGTTGCAGCGTGGGGGTTGTCTACCCACTCTTCCATGGCCAAACAGGTGTCAGAAATTGTGCTGATACATTAACAAGAATATTTGCAGTTTGTAAACAGGAAATTAAATGGTCCCAAAGCACAACTTCCTGATATTGAAGATAAAATTTCCTCTTCGAAAGTGATGTAAGCAAAGCAAGTGGCATAATAATAACACAAGATCAAGGTCGATCTGGAGTAACTCAACTAACAATAATGCAGCATTACCTTTGACAACTCTAAATGGAAACAGTTTAGCACACAGACAGCAATGTAGTAACATGGGTGAACAACAATCGGACCTAAAATATATACAATGTACTGCAAGCAAATGAGGTTCACTATAATGCATCAGATACTGACTCTCCCAGCAGCCAATACATCTTGACATCGCAAGGAACAGTTGACGGAAATCTCTATGCTTAAGACAAAGAAATCTTACTTGTTGAGAACTAAGAAAACTCCACAAAGAATGAATGTAACTGCCACTAATATCCACCCACTGGCCACAAATCTGAATGTATTTTGGAGCAATACAAAGAAAAATTAAAATATCAGTCAACTGAATTTGAATACCGGTTTCAGATACAAGAACCAAATAGAAATAGAACTTACATATGAATTGCATGTCTATGGCGAAGAATAGACAGGACTGAAAGAAAAGAAAGTCTACAAATTAGGAACAAGCAGCAATTCAGTAACTAGATAAATTATGAGCTATTAGCAGCATATTCTACGATACATACAAAATCCAACAAGAGCCAGGACAAGCATCACCGCTGCCACAGTGATCAGTGCTGATCGCCTGCAACAATCCATTTTAATTTAGACCGTGAATATCATATTATAATTCTTGCAACACCAATGTTAAGACAGTGTTATATACATACACAGCATTGAAAACTTTTACAATCTTCCTAGCATTTTCATTTGTTTTCTCCATCAACACATCAGCTGCATCATTGAGGTCACTGTTCAATTTATCAATATGATCCATGACATCAGAAGGAAGGAAAACCTGGGCTACATTGATTGTCTTTGCAAGGGCTAGATACTGTGTAACATTTTTAAGTGTTTGCACAGTGTAATCCGATTGGTGTACAACATACTCTAGAGTATGCAAAGATTCATGATGAAATTCATCTTGACCAACAGAAAGAAGAATACAGCCAATCCTGTAAGGAAAAGATTGACACATTAGAATAAACCACAATTCAACTCAAGATCAAAGTTATACAACATACTTAAATCATCCCAAATAAGTTCACTAACTGGGTCACAAGGATGAAATCACTTTGAAATTAGAAAATGTGACTTATATCTCTCACTAGAATATAATAAAAACTTCATAAGTCATCAGAACCTACACATCTCTACAAATGTCCACAGCTGCAATAATTTGGGAACATTTTATTAGAATCTTCACACATCAATCAAGTTTTCACAAAACATCACATGCATTTCACCAGCAAGGAAAGATGATTTCCCTTTCAACTCTTTTTCAACCAATAAAAGAAAGAAAATAATAAATAAATATCTGAATAAGCCAGGAAATAAGAAAAAACAATGCCAAGAAATGACCAACTATTAACATCAACATTCATCGTTAAAGCAGTTGGACAAGAAAATACAAATGACAAGCACTTCGAGGTCAACACAGCATCAGTTGAGTTCAATATAAAGTATACAATCTAACGGAAAACAACATGCAATAGCTCTCTGCAACTTGATGTTCGCAAGGAAAATAAACAATATGGAAGAATATTAAAGAGTTAAAACCTGATCTCGGAAACTACAACACTAGTGAGAAAAAAAAAGAGCCTAATAGAAAAGATCATTACGCTGCAGAACATGTGAACACCATGAGCATTAAAAGACAAATCCTTTGGCAACGGCTTGATCCTTTGCCGTTAATGTTTATTCTGCATCTGCAGCAGTAATGAACTACAAGGGCCAAGCCAAATGAGAAAAACCAAACAACAGCCAGAAGGAAACCAGCAGCACCTGTGAAACCAACAGACTAAAGACACAAGAATCAGAATACTGAACCATAAGACTATTCATTTCTTATTAAGGAATATCACCGGGTATCAGCCACTTGAGATGCAGAGGACAAGCAAGTAACAAGTACCGATGCAAGATCTGACCAGACAAGGAGTTCATAATATAAAGACCATTAATTTTTCCGGCAGCTAATTTTGCATGTTTAATTTTAGCATGGTTTCAACAGACTGACTTTCCAGTAGACTAATTTTTCCTCCTAAGATCTTCCCTATTCTCTCCCACCAAGATTCCCTACAAACTTTACAAGATTTGTCAACAATGTTTAAGTAGTGTTCTTCAATATTGATTACTATCATTTACGAGTCAGCATATGAAACTACTCAACAGTATCTCCTGTGGTTTAAACAAATATCCCAGTTGGAATACGAAAAACTTGTGCTTGACACTATTTTGATATGCCAACCAGCAGATCCAGGAAACCTCATTCATCAAGTTTCTTTGGACTTCTATTGTTTTGACCACAAATCCCGGCAAGTGACGTGATTACTATGGACTCATTGTAAAAAAAGGACTAAATACCAAATATCAAATTTGCTTTTTGTTAAACATAAAAAAGAAATAATCATGAAACTTTAGCTTAATCGGTATGATTCCTCTCTCCCAATATAAGATAGGCTAAGATTTCAGCACCTCTGGAACCAGAAGATAAATAAAATAAAGAAAAGGCGACACTTACAGCCCAGTAATGGGTATTGGTTATATTCCAGCCACCTCGATAAAGCTTGAACCCATTAAGAACGTCTGGCCGATTTGTTCTCGTTTCGGCCAATACAAGTGTAGTATCTGCGCCATCATTAGACATACCATCTCTCAATGGCCCCAAACTACCCTCCCCTGCAAATACAAAGAGAGATAAGCTTAAGTCCGGATTGCCAACTCTTACAAAGTTTTTCCTAGCAATTTAACACGTGAAGCCAAGGCCTGCGGTTTAATCCATTTACAGAATGTAGAAACCAACTAGCATGTTTGACAAAACAAGAGTCACTAAAAGCTCAGTACTAATATGTAGCTCTGCTCAGCCAAATTTTAATTGGCTGAAATGCAAAATTGAGATCTTTCACTTTCGTATAAAGTCCAATTCTTTATTGGTAAGATCAACGAAACCAGGTAGCAACCAACAGAAAAGGAAACTCCCATGTAAGGGAAGAAAATCCTCCATGCCAAATGTAGAAAATCACGTAAAAGATGGAGTCAAGGAAACAAATTGCATCCGTCACAGTAACGAACCTAAGATAAGCTTGAGAGGATCTCTTGGCGACTCATTTGAAGACAGAGCAGAAACGAAGCCGCTCAAAGAAACAAAAATGCAAACAAGAAGTACAAAACCCCATCTTGGAGCCAAAAATATCATCTTTACTCCTTGCAGTTTCTCTGGCTCAACACCACAAATCAACCAAATCCTCCTCCAACACAAAGGGCATCATTCCTCTTTGCCCTATCCTCTGGAAATCTAGAGAGATAAAGAAAGAGGATGAGCACTCCAGCGTGTGATCACCGTCCTCTTCTGTGGTCTCTTATAAATAACAACAACTAAGAAGTATCCGCAACGAAGATCATTGAGTAACAGAAACGGAGACAGAGAGAGGGTGGAGGGTGTCCAGACTTGGTGTGAAAGAAAAGTTGGTTCACTCTCACATGGGGAGGACTGAGGAGGAAGTGAAAGGGCGGGTGTGGTTGATTGATAGAGTGGGAAAGTTAGTAATATCTAACTGAAGTGTGAAAGCTACTATTAAATAAACCATATATTATTCCTGCGTTTATGCAAACTTTCCACTTTCTTAGTCTCACCCATTTGTCATTTGTTAGTAGTTAATTAAGTCACATCATTCGTTTGCAGTTTTCTGGTGACCTTTTTGGACTAAATACATATACACTACAGTGTAGTAGGCAGGTCAGGTGCTTTAATTTTGTCCTTTCTGTGCTTTCTTTTTCTTTTTCTTTTCTTAGCTTTTCCTTCACTGCATGACACCTCTGAATGTCGGCCAATGTCCTTCATGCCCTTGACGGGAAAATGAATGATTTTGAGGTTTATGTTCCAATCAGATTGGAATGAGAGAGAAAGATAAGAGATCTTATTATCGTAATCGAATGTACAAAAATCCATAATCACATTGGGCCCACTAAACTACAAGCACTATTTTACAGAAATTGCGGAAATATACAATTTTACACAAGAACAGAATGACACTAATGCAGACGTGAACTGATCCCGACCTCAATCTCTGACTTGCATGCAGTAGGCATACTCCCGTTTGTCTAACGGGGTACTCTTCAAATCCTGAAAAATAGTTGCAATTTTGGGTGAGTTTGCGAACTCAATGAGAAACCATCATCGATGGTTCACCCAATTCATGCATTACGCGAATAGCGTACAGATTATCACAATTGCACATTCAGAATATCATATAGCAATTTACAGATTTTCACAATAGCATAATCAGAAAGATTTCAAAGCAGTATCACATAGATGCAAGGCATGTTGCCTCTTTCCCAATCCAAAAGTCAATTCAATGCATACTTACACGAATACATGACATTTTCCATTTTATTTCAGTGTTCACAGATTCTCATACAATAGCAGAAATCAGGATTTCACAAAACAGTTTTCACAGAAATATAAGCATTCAACCCTTTTCCCAATTCACTGTACAATCAGATGCATACATAACATTTTTCCATTATTTTCCATTTTAAATTCTGTGTTGTGACTGAGCGCCTGCACTGTCCCAATCCGGGCGCATTAATCAGTGAGCCTGTGGCTCTAAACTGTCCCTTTTCGGGCACATTAAACGTTGAGCATATAGCTCTGAACTGTCCCTTTTCGGGCTCATTAAACGTTGAGCATATAGCTCTGAACTGTCCCTTTCGGGCTCATTAAGCACTATACGCGTCTTAGGGGTAGGAGAGCCCTCTGGGTATGCACTACTTCCCTTTCGAGCACGAGGCTCTTTTTCAGTAGTCGAGCTTGTAGCTCTCGGTGGCAGCTCCAGTCACAACCGTTATTAATAATCATGCACAGAATTCGTTTATCACAATCTTATGATATCACATTGAAATCAAAATCAATTTATCCAAACAGACAATTCATTCTCAATTATTCACAATAATTCACAGTCATAGTCTATCACATTGGAAGCATATAAGTTTCTTAATCCCACCATGATAAATTCTAATTTTTTATTATATAAAAAATAATATTCATTTACCATATTTAACGTACGAATCTAGAGGAGGTCATGTGTGAACAAATAAATAGTCGGTAGAGAGAAGCCTACTTGGCCACTGGCGTGCCCGCAACCAAACCTACACAGGTTGGAGCCATCGGCATGAAACAGTAACTTTGACAACTACCGCTGTCGCTACAATCAAATTGTGCAGAGCAGAGGCCCACTTCCTATATATTTCTGACACGTCAATGATATGTACTACCACCAGCCTACATTTCTCAGCTTTTAAGCTTTCTTTTCAATTCCTTGTTCACATGGCATCTTCTTCTTCCAATAGGTGTGAGGTCCCCACAAATTTCTTTTCCACGTTACACATTTTTCTTCACGTATTCAAATTATTCTTCTCAAATTTTCAAATACCTTTAATACATCATCACATTTCACTTAGATCACTTTAATCTTCAATACCATGGTAATATCGGGGAAATTGTTAACTCAAATTATTATTATCAACTCCATATGCCCATGATTAGCTCTCCTAATTCCTTAAATAACTAATTCCTCAATGAGGTAACATTATCTCGTGTTATTTTCAATTTTCCAATAAACTAACCTTTCTTAAATGATCTTCTCCATTCTTTAGATTTTCTCATATTTCACATTAGCTTATTCTAATGTTTTCTCATTCATACTAGTTTCTCCTCACATTTCAATTTATTTGCAATTTAATTCCCTGCTTTGTAAACACATTCATTAAAATCTAATTGATATCTCCTTTTCATATTCTCATAGAATATAATGCAGATCTAAGTTCTTCTCACATTAGCAATAGTGTTATCTCAATTTCCTAAAATCCACTCATATAGTTGGATACTTTTCATAAAAAAATACATACATTCTCAGTAGCATACTCTACCTGTTATGCTTGAGTCTCCACTAGGGATAAAACTCCAGTATTCACTTCTAATTCATTACATATTCATTCCTTCCTCGAAACGAAACATTTAATTCACCCAATATGATTTGATAAAACATCTTTATCTCAAATGACTTCTTTCCTCAATCATCTTCACTGTTTCCATAATCTTTATCAATCAACTATGTTCATCAATGTTGTTTCAACCATTCTTAACACCTTGATAAGATCAATTTCAACTATTCAAGACATTTCAATAATTTCAATCTCTGTCACACTTTACATGATCAAAATATTCCCCATAATAAACCCAATGAAAATAAGAGGCATATTCATTTACTCCTATACCATATCCAAATATAAATCTCGTATGTACTCAATCACCTTATTTGCCAATGACACCACATTATCAAATGTGTGCGCCTACTAACTGATCGTCATAACCTGGAGAATTTCTATATATATCACTATTTAAACTCCACTTTGCTTGCACACCTTAAATCTTGTCATTTTCACCCTATCTCTATCTCTCCCTATCTCTATCTCTTCTTCAGTCAATTCGCGGAAATACTTTCACATCCGTATCAATTCAAGTACGCATCCACAAATAAATTTCCATCACCATATTCCCTAACATAATCACAAATACTGAATCTATGTCTAACATATCGGACTATGCCATATTTCTTATTTCTAGAATCCACAAACTTTCCCTTTCTCACTTTCTAACATATCATTTTTCTTTTCACTAATCTATTTGACACCTATTTCAAAATGCCTATGTAAGACCATAATACTGGGCTCTGATACCACACATGTAGGGCGCCGTTGTCGGAACCCAACTCTTACGAATATCATAATACTTAAGCGTATGATCTTGTAGGGTTATTTCCAAAAAAATTCTTTATTAGGCGTCATTCCACAAGGGTGTCGTGCCTATGACAATCAAACATCAAAACAAACTTATTACCTTGACGATGGATCCTATCTCTAAATGTAAAGTCCAACTCTTGCTAAAATGTCATAAGACTCTCATGCCTTTACTTCATCATACTCGTTAATAGATTACAAAAGAAGATCATCATCATTGCATTTCAATACTCTCAGACAAAAGGGTTTTACAAAGTTATAATGGCCCTTCAAGCCACCTTATAGTATAATCCGATAATGCAAAATACAAAATAAGCAAATTCGGAGTGATGCCTTGACTCTCTTTTACTCCAACTCTTGCTCATAACCTGGAGATGGGGACAGGAGGGGTGAGCTAGAGAGCTCGTGGGTAACAAGTTTATAATAAGGAATAAGCAAAATTATTGAAGTATGTCACTTGTCATAGAAAATTTATAAAGCGCATAGTTCTCAAATTTTCAAACAAAATTCATAATCTTAACTCAAACTCATGGTTCAAATATCATCACATAATACTGAATTACGCAATATTCATGACATGCAAAGATGCAATGCACAAACAAATGGCTCGAGGGTTCCATGGAAACAGAAAGGAGAAATCGAAGTTTGCAACCTGAACAGAATGAGTCTATTTTCGGAGCTCATATGCCACAAGCGGGCAGCCGGGAGAAGGCTCTTGTCAACGTGCATGTAATGAACAGAATGGTTCTACTCTCGCCCAAATAGAAGCACATAAGCAATGCTCAAAATCATTTTATCAAAAATGAAATGCTTTCATACTTTTCATGCTTTTC
>JANZLK020000417.1:119825-131514 GCA_026937615.2 Erythroxylum glaucum | reverse complement strand
AAACACTGTAAAATTTTTCCGAACGTGAAAACTGACCCAAAACACCCCACGATAGTATTATGGGAATTTTTAAAATTTTGTGATTTATTTTTTTTGAAAACACTGTAGCAGAGGTCATACGATTGACGTCAGTCAACTGACGTGGCAAGCCACGTCGAATTGCATGTGGGTTGCACGCACGCAGACACGTGTCACAAGCGTCTGACCACGTGCCACCCACCCGCACACGCGTAGTTACTATACGGCGTGTGCGTTGCACGCATCAACATGTGTCCCAAATCTGGTGGTCCATGTGTTGCATTGGATGTGACCCGTGTCATGCACACGCCGGCGATTCGATGCCTTTGGGAGCACGTGCCGCGTGAGGCGCATGCAACTCGCGTCCTTCCTCGTGGTGCCACTTAACAGCATACGCTAGCTATACCACCCCTCCCTTGACCCCTGTCACAACGTCGGGCACATGCATTGCATACGCCAGACGTTGCGTCACCCTCCGACGGGGAGGGTTATTTTTGACTACTCGAAAGTCAATTTTTTGTTCCGTTTGGCCCGTTTTTGACCTGTTTTTCATAATTAGTCTTATGTATACTACTTTTACGTAATTATTTATGTAAAAAAGTTGAAAAACTAATCAAAAATTGAAGAAAACTGTAATGAATGGAAACCAAAAAACCTTCATTTTCTGTCAACTCGATCACGTAACTGCTCTAATACCACGTGTAATACATAGCACAAACCCTATTACGTACCCAAGATCATGTATGAAAGGGTAAAAAGAAAGAAATGCAGAATACCTAATTTTGGGTCCGTTCCAACTCTTAAAACATTTTTTAACGTTTAAACGAGCTCCGATCCTCCCGAGACAGTAGAGGAAGTTGTTCACTGTCATTCGATCTAGGCCTTTCTACAATTTTATCAAAATGTGAGTTCTCTTAACGGGTCAGAAAACTGTATACTCGCTAATGATATGAGTAACTACAAGAGACCTAAATCTTTATATATCTTCTATATCGGGTTTTCCATCACAAGTCTAATATGGACCAGGTTCACACTAAAAGGGATCTATTTTTCACCCGGACTTCAACCCATTAATTTAGATCATTTATTGGATCACTTTATCACCCTTATCTGGATCAAATTACATAACTTAACCGACAATTTATTAGAAACCAAAATTACAATTAATAGTTATCCACTTAAATGGAGAAAGATAAAAATGCCCTTAAGGGCAAAAATGTGTAACACTAATGACAACCCATGTCACTCCATACATGTTAAGCTATTAATTTTGTCTCCTCTAGTCCGTTGATCTAGCCACTTGCCAATCCAGTGGTAAAGATCAACAGAAATATATGAATGATGCCAAGTTTGCCTTCAACGTACGTTATTTGCTTAGCACAGCTCACTCTATAGTCCATTGTAAATCTCATTGCTGTATATTTGCCTTATTATCTCTATTTGTAAATAGTTAGTCATTCCAAATCTAGAGTGATGAATAATGTTTGTTCATGCCTAAGGAACCAACAAAAAGAACCCACAGGACAGGAACACTCGTAGCTCAATGCCTTTTATTTACCTCCTTTTTCCCTTATGAAAAATCTCCCAATTAATCTTTTAAACTTTACTAAAAACTTTTAAGTACGTCTTCTAGGTTTAGTATTGAGGCTTACTCATTGCATGTGGTTAATTCTCTGGATTCTGTCGTTGTTTGCCTATCTGATTTCAGGATTTATTACAGAAGAGAAGCTATGTATTATCAGTTTTTCTAGATTGTAAACTTTATTGATACCCCTAGAGACTGTAATTCAACTGCATATGTTTTAACATCTATTTGCAGAGTACTATCTCACAAGTTGGTGTTGTTGGATAATTTTTTTAAAAAAATCTTTTAGATCAAATTGCTCAAAATTTAACCTAAAAATGTTTGAGAGACTGTAGATGAAAACAGTAATATTTCTTCTTCTTCTTCTTCTTACTCTATAAATCAATTAAATTTCATTTTAATCATATATCTAAATAAACTTAAGGTGATTAGATCAGACTTCGCCGAAATCTCTAGGCAAATGTAAAAGGGATGTTCTTCCAACTTCTTGACTCTTGAATCCTTATAAATCACGAAGTTTGGTATCCTCTACGCTCTATTCACCCTTGCTAAATGATTCAGTGCAATAGTCATTAGTTTGCTCGTTCTCGCTCGAGAGCTACATTGTAAATGATGGACAAGGAAGGTCTCCCTGGTGGTTCAAAATTCTATATAATTAGATACGCATTGGAAAATGAAAGCCTCAAAATCAACTAACTAATTAGTTAATCAGACACAAAATTTGTTGCTCTACAGGGGAGTTTGTGCCTGGTGTGTAGAATCAAAAGATGACAACCAGATGGATCAGATCCCAGCAACCTTGTATAGCACAAATCGACAGAAGTCACCTCAGACTAGGCTCTTTGTTCCATATTATGCATGGGCGTAGCAGGACATACAAATATTGTTCTGACACGAAATTGCCTTCACAGACGGTAAAAATTATTCATCCCTGTTTGTAGACGACTTACTGCCCACGTCATCAGCTAAAGTCATAAACAGATCATCCATGTTAGATACAAATGGAATCCTGACCTTGAATCAGGTCCATAACTGTTGAGGTTCTTTCATATTAAATACCCGTAACTCTTTTGTATTGTGTCTATGATTAAAATGACTGGAGAGGTTGATGAAGAAGAAGTAACGCAATAGTTAACTAGCCTCAAACGGTTAAAAGAGGAGAGTATAAGAAACAGTCGCACAGATTGACCAAAAGAATCCCCTCACATCCAAAACACGCACGCACATACTGCCTCTAAGAAGTCCCTCTTCGACATTCATTTTTCTGGTTTCTTTCTAGTATGAGATCATCTGTAGGCATACATGTATGTATAAATGCATGCAGACGCATAGCGTATTCGAAAAGTACAAATGCGTGCAGACGCACAGCGTATTCGAAAAGTACAAAAGCGTGGGGAAAAGGAGACAGAGCTAAGGGCTTCTTTTTTCGCCCTGAATAGTAAGAGATTATGCATCATGACCAGAACGAAGATTGTAGCTTTTATACGGCGATGAGGACGAAAGTTGGAAGGTAGACAGTGGACCACGGTCCAAGTGTCAGAAAATGCAGAGAATCCATGTGCCCATCAGCTTTCCTGCCAAGCTCCATTCTAGCAACGATCCAAATTCAACTTTCTTCTCCATTTTCCATCCTTTGTTCTTCCCCTTAGCACCTAATACTTCTAAAACTTTAAAACTATTTTCAGATTGGTCCTGTCTTCACTCATCTGTCCTCGCATACAATAGAAAGCTAACACATCGATAATTCTAGCTTAAGGAATGGACATAGAACATGCGTCCACCAAAGCACTCATGCATGTATTCATCTACCTTGCATTATAAAAAAATCAAAGTACACTATACATGCAAATTACATGTGCAAGCTGATGCGAATGCCTGATACCATGTCCAATCTATATGATCCCATCAACGTACTGTAAGCTCACCATAAGTGGTTGTACACAATCACAGGTCTAAGAATCAAAATTTGCGCCCACTGCAACAATTTTTTTATACAATGATTACCAAAACTTCAACCTAACACCATAAAAATCTGCTAGTCCAGTCAAAATGGATAACAAATATGCATAAAGAAGCAAGACAACCAACGCTAAGAAAGACGATGCGGACAGTGTATCCATGGATAAGTTAACCAGCCCTGTCAGGATATTTGCCTGAAATGGAAAACGAAGAAATTTCACCAGCAGGAGGAGGAAGAAAGAGTAGGTGTAAAAGCAGAGAGATGGGGATCAATAAAAACATCTCAGAAGATAAATAAGCAAAAATATGTATTGTTCACCAGTAGAAATGCAGCTAATAAATTCCGATTAAGTGCTTCTTCAAGTGCTGAAGCTTTACTTCCAACCATGTAATCAGAAAGCATCACGACAGCTAAAACCTGAAAAACAAGAAAATCTTCGGTTGGCTATGCTTCATATCAATCTCTTCTTTGGTTTCCTTCAAAGTAATACATTACAAAGTTTCACTTTAGTCTCCTGGAAACATCCAAAAGCGCCATTCTCAATACAGATCATGCTTGAAAATGCAGTACAAAATCAAAAAAATTTCCAGGATTCAACATACTTTAATATAAAAGTCTAACAACGAAAAGTAAACGATTACAGTTAACAAGAACATAATTATACCAACAAGATCAATGCAAAGCTGAATTACAACTGCATGTATGTTATCTGACAGGTCTACCATAAGCTGATTGCAACATGGATAAAAACACAATTAACAAAATTATGTTCAAGTAGGAACCCATATATTTAAAAATACTCTGCTGCTACTTATTTTTGTCATTGGTTTCTTCAGAAGATTCATTGGCAGATGTATGGCATCCCATGTGTTTAGACAACTTTCACAGAAGATTCACCTGTACTTGTCTCTCAAGAATTTGAATCAGACTCCTTTGGGAGGCCAAGAAAACTCCCAAAATAATGACATCTTGGGGCTTAAATTTTACCCCTTTCCAGGAAACATGATTTCCTTGATCACTCTCCCAGTCACTCTGATAGAAATCATGTTAGCATTAATCAGAGCAACAACCAATGCTTGGACGAACTGTCCAATGGCCCAAAAATATGGAAAGTATATTCTAGAAGGGGGAACGGACAGCTGACACAACAACAGGGAGGCTGAGATGTTAGTTGCAAGAATAATGATTAGGTTGGTTAGATGAGAGAGAAATGGGGACGTAAATATTAGTATATACAGGAGGGAAGGATATGACAGGGCATACTTTTTATCTACAGAAATTAAAAGGATTCAGCTAGGAGCTTGACAATTTTCTTTTAGCAGGTGAGAGAGTTACCGACAGGCTAGTGTAGTCTTGTTTCCTATCACTGGGCCAACCTGTCAGATAACTCAAAAGGGAGGAGCTAAGAGATGGAAACAAGATTACAAAAAGTGCAAACAAAGGGTGGACAGTGTTTACTTACATGTACAGGAGGTGGTGCAATCTGTGACTGAGTTATGGTGCACTCTGAAAGGAAAACCATGGATTCTTTTCGTAAAGATATGGATGATTTTAGGAGCTTAGTACTCGGGTAGATCAAGAAACAAAACAAACGACCTATAGGAGGAGAAACTCCCAGGTCACCTTCACTTGTGACAACAGAAGAGTCTACCGACAAGGTCACATATCAGCTTAGCGAAACGCAGCTGCTAGGGGGAAGAGGAGACACGAGACTTCCTCCAGTAACCCCACTCCACAATGACTATTTCTTAGCAGCAAACAAGGTGGAGTTACCAAAGTTTTCTGGACAAGACCCAAAGGGCTGGCTTACCAGGGTGGACTTATTTTCAGATATATCAAACACCCCCTAGAGACCACATTCCATTAGCCCAAATCAGTATGGCGGGCCACACCATCCATTGGTTCACCACTTTGGGATCAATTCCGAGAAGAACTAATGGAGAGGTTCAACGGCTTGGAGATTCAAAACCCATATGAAGCTTTAGCGTCCTTAAAGCAACAGGGGTCTGTTCAAGAATACATTGACGAGTTTGAAATTGTAACATCGTTGATTCCTAGACAACCACAATTCCAATATGTGGGATACTTCGTGAGTGGTCTTGTGGATGAACTCAGAGGATGGGTCAGGATGTACAATCCAGATTCACAACTGAAGGCAATGCGGATTGTGATAACTATGGAATGTTCATGCAGAAGACGAATTTGGGAGCCATGTCACTCCAACCAAGAAATTCAAATGTGGTTGACATAGGTAGAGGAGTAATGGACCACGTGAGCTGCACACAACCAACAATAAACAGTAAAAATGTCGTACTAGTGGAGGGTACATGCCCAAGACATGTCAATAGTCACCAAACTCAGCCCCTTCTTTGTTAATTCCTTCCTCTCGTGAAAATAGTAGACTTGGGAAAGCAATCGGCAAGTCCAAGGGCAATGCAACATTTAACCAAGCAAGAATGGGAGGAGAGATGATGAAAACGACTATGTTTTCGATATAGCCCACAACATCAATTTCTTGAAGGAAAGCTCAGGTTCTTGCTGTTAGTGGACGAAGAGGAAGTCGATGAAGATGGGGAAATAATTTTTACTCCCAACTCTGTCGATCTTACATCTGCAGAAGGTGAGTGTAACGTGGATGAACTATTTGGGTTCCCACAGGTCAGAGAACAGAACTTCAAAACCATGAAATTTCAGGGCAAATTAGAGGGGATTTGTCTGCTAATTCTGTTAAGACAGTGGAGCCACACACAACTTCATCTCATCCTGATAATCAAATTAAGGGATGGCCATAAAATAAGAGTGGCAAAACAGAATCCAAAAATACAATTGAAGTTGGGAAATTATGAATGTTTGGTGGCCATGTTGGTGCTTGATATTGGCAATCTAGATATGCTTTTGGGAAATGCTTGGCTACAAACATTAGGGGATCTGGTACACAACTGCAATGAGCAAGACATGCGCTTCAAGTATCGGGGTAGATGGGTGGAGATTCAAGGTTTGATTAAAGGGCAAGCATATCTGCTCACTCTACTGGATATGGAGATCTTTCATGAATATCCAGCAGAAGCCAATGAAATTTCTAAGATTGCAGGAAATCTAAATTCTCAACAGTGACAAGATATCACCCATCTTTTTGCAAGGGTTTGTTACCATTTTTTAGGAGCCCAAGTCCTGCCGCCCAGGCGTTCGATTGAACATGTCATTAACATAACTCCAGGACAAGGTCCATCTGTGTCAGGTCCTATCACTACCTCCACATACACAAAGCTGAGATTGAAAGAGAAGGGCAAGAGTTGCTGACCTTAGGATTCATACGCACAGTTGGAGAATGTGCATCAACTATCGTGTTCTTAACAAGTTCACAATTCAAGATAAATTTCCGATTCTATTAGTGGAAATGCCAGGAGATTTTTTCTCTGAGTTAGGAGTCGATATTATTTTGGGAATGACTTGGTTGGTTTCGTTAGGTGAGGTGCAACACAATTGGAAAGATCTTTCCATGAATTTTTCGCATTTGGGGTCAACAGTCACTATTAAAGGAAAGATCTTTCCATGAATTTTTCATGTTTGGGGTCAACAGTCACTGTTAAAGGGGATTTTAATCTTTCAAGATCTTTAATTTCCACCAAGGCGTTAAGGAAGACTACTGAAATTGAGGTTGCAGTTATGGTGTTTTTTGGTTCAAAGAAACTAGGGAAGGATAACAGCTGGTCCAGAAAAATAGGAGAAAAACTCAACCATCACCAGCAGTAGCAGTTACAGCAGGTGCTGGCAAAATTTCAGCCAGTTTTTTCCCACCCAATAGGTCTACCTCCTAGTAGACCAGCTGATCATAAAATTCCAATTAAGGCTAGGGTTGGTCCGATAAATGTGAGATATCGACAAAAAAATGAGATTGAGAAACAAGTTTTGGAGATGCTAGCTTCTGGAGTTATCAGACCTAGCAACAGCCCATATTCAAGTCCGATGATTCTTGTGAAGAATAAAGACAGCAGTTGGCGGTATTGTGCTGATTATCGAGCTTTGAATAAAGCCACAATGCCGGATAAATTTCCCATAACAGTTATTGAAGAACTTGGATGCATTGTTTGGAGCCATGTATTTCTCTAAATCGATCTACGGATAGGGTGCCATCAAATACGCATGAATGAAGATGACATTCCCAAGACGGCCTTTCAGATACATCAAGGCCACTACAAATCACTCATCATGTCATTTGGTCTCACCAATGCACCAGCCACTGTCTAATGTGCTATGAATTCGATCTTACAGCCCTACCTCAGAAAGTTTGTGTTAGATTTTTTTTAATGACATTTTGGTCTATTGCGCCGACTAGGATAGCCACTTCACTCACTTAAGGAAGGTATTACATACGTTGCAGCAATATCGTTTCTATGCTAATACAAAAAAAATGCACTTTTGGGAAGTTAAGAATTGAGTACTTAGGTTACATCATTTCCAAAGATGGCGCTGCTACGGATCCCAAGAAGATTGAAGTGGTTTAACAATGGCCTATTCCTACATCTCTCAAAGCTTCGAGAGGGTTCTTGGATCTGACTGGGTATTACTGAAAGTTTGTGAAGGATTATGGGAAGATAGCACAACCTCTTACCAATCCATTGAAGAAAGGGAATTTTAAATGGGATACTAATGCAGAAACAGCGTTTCAGAGGCTTTAGAATGCTCTGACCAGTGTTCCGGTTTTGACGCTACCAGTCTTCAATACACTTGTTTTTCGGTGGAGTGTTATGCATCAGGTAAAGGCGTGGGAGCAAGGTTAATACAAGGAAAGAAACCAGTGGCTTTTTTCAACAAAGCATTAGCCGAATCATCGCTGAATAAATCCATATATGAGAAGGAACTTGCACTAGTTTTAGCCATTCAACATTGGAGACTGCATCTGGTTAGGAGAACATTTACAATCTATACGGATCATAAAAGCCTCAGACATTTGTTGGAACAGAGAATTACAACTCAAAATCAGCAGAATTGGTTGGCAAAATTGCTGGGATATGATTTTGATACTATCTACAAGGCTGGAATTTCCAACAGGGCAGTAGATGCATTCTCCAAGGTATGCAAGGACATGGAGTTGCAGGTTATTTCTAGGCCATTTTGGCAAGATCCAGAGCAAATTAATAAGGAGGTAAAGGCAAATCCACAATTGAGCAGAATAATAGAAGGAATTAAAAGGGAACCGAATTCTCATCCTTCTTATACCTTAGAGAATGGGAGATTATATTATAAAGGGAGGCTAGTTTCATCAGCATCTTCGGAACGGATTCCCAAGCTTTTACAAGAGTTTCATACTACCCCTACAGGAGGAAATTTGGGAATTTACCAAACTTGTAAAAGGATAGCTCAATCTATTTTTTGAAAAGGTATGAAAAGGGTTATATCTGATTTTGAAGCAGTTTGTCACATTTGTCAACGTAGCAAGTATCAAGCTACGTCTCCAGCGAGTTTACTCCAACCGCTACCTATTCCAAAAGCTGAGCATGGACTTCATTGCGGGACTACCCAAATCTAAAGGCTATGATACCTTGTTGGTCATAGTGGACAGGTTGAGCAAATATGGGTATTTTATTTCTATCAAACATCTTTACTCAACCCGTTCTATTGCTGAAATTTTTACCAAGGAGGTTGTCCGATTACATGGAATTCTGCTTTCCATTGTGAGTGACCGGGATCCTACGTTCTTAACCCCCCGTATGGTTACTGTCGCCATACACGGGGACAGATTACAAGACAAAGAAATCTTGTCCATCATAACCGTTTGGTTTCAACCTCCAAGTTTGTGTCCTCTGTCTCTGATAGACAGAGACAAACAAATCCTGTTTACCGTTAAAATGAAAGACAACGTTTATTTGTCTCTTGTCGCCGGCTGAAAATCAGACCTCAGCCAACTTTACCCCTCTCGTTTGTCTCCCACGCTCATCTCGCCGGTGTCGCACCCTACTCTCGTCGCTGCAGTCTTCTCAATCGCACGGTTGGAGTCGCTTACCCAAGACATACGCCACTGGACAAAGCTCGCCTTCCCCGTTAGGTCATCATTTTTTCTTGTTCTGCGATTTGTTGTTGGAATGGACATTGTGCATTTCTTTTTAGTTAACGTCTTCTTCTGTTGGGGGTTTGGGTTTTTTTGTCCTAAAGATCAGATAACCGAACGTTTGTTGCGATTCTTCTTCCCCAAGACGCTCCTCGCATTTCCGAAATCAGGTTAGTGTTTTTTCTGTTCTTTTTTGTTGTAAATGAAGGACAACGTTTCCTTGCTTGTCTTTTCTGTGGTATGCTACATTGTCTTCATCTTGATAGAGGTTCAACCGTAGAGAACAATTTGTATTACCTTTGCGAATACTGTGTTGTTGCATGCTTTTGTAGTTGTTGTTGATCGGTGAGAAGTAACATATTTCTCCAAAGAATTTCTTCTGTCTCTTTTCACAGGTATTATTATTTTCCAAATGTAATCAACTGCTTTGATCAATAGATAACATGTATTGATTAATTCTTGCATTTTGGGGCTTGAAAGATTGCTGCCTCTTTCGTTATTGAATTGTAATTGTATTAAATGTTAGATTTTCAATATGCAAGTTTGTTCATATATTCAACATGAATTGGAAATGGATTTGGCATGGATTTAACAATGAGGGTCATATTTTCATATCTTGTACATGGACTGCAGATTTGGTATAGGTCAGGCTTTAGTTGTTTGGTTACTACACAATCGATTAGAAACAATTTTCCTATTTCAATTGAACAACTCTCTCTTATTCTCATTCTATGTTTGGAAAATACTAAAGTTAACAAAGTTTGTATAAAAAATATACGGTTTAATTATTAAATTTTATTTTTATATCTACTAACTTAAAGGTTATCGATTCATATTAATGTTAAATGATTATTTATTATTTTAGTGACTTGTGTAATGATTGGTTGAGAGCGAACTATATTAAACTTGTAAATATCAATTAAATCGCAATCATACCTAATTCACTAATTTACTCAACGATTTATCTATTATGCTATTAAAGAATAATAATTACAAATTTCAAATTATGTTTGTGATTATGCTTTCACCTTTACATGTTCTCATTGTTTGCTTACTCATGAACCTTAATTTGTGATTAATACATGTTTTTATAACATACGAAAGGGAAATTGCATGGATAATGAATCTTTAACATATTAAGAAATACATGATAAAATATAATTTGTGTTAATATATGGTTTTATAAGATAATTGACAACTACCAATCTCACACATCATGTGTTTCCACTTACATTAGACTTTTTCATTAATATTTATGATGTGGACCAAATTGGAAGTTTTGAGACCGTAAGACAAGACTGGTGACAATTTAAGATGGGCCAATGTTAAGTTGGTATGAGTGAGATCTGGTCAAGTGCCAGAAACAAAGATTGGGGGTCCATGTGCTTATTGATTCAGCATCCTTAGATATCTCTACTTTATATTTGGACCTTATGATTTTTTTTTAATATATAATGATTATCCTTTTACCATATCACTCATTTATTTTTTATTTTTTTTGCATGCACCACACAGAAACATATACAAACACGCACACGCACACACACATATACACACAAACGCACACACAGTCAAGCATGTACGTGCGCTCCCAGCTACGCACAAATTATATATATTTATATTTAGTTTAGAACATTATGTACTCATAATTTAATTTAAATCTAAAATTTTAAATTAGACCAAAGTGTAAATATAATTAAATTAAACTTAATTTATTGACTTCAAATTCTGTCAATTTAAAATCAATTATTATTATTATTTTTATTATCTTCTCATTTTAATTGTTAATTTATTAAATAATTCACTAAAATGAATGAATAGTAATTGAGTAATTATAAAAGACGTAGACTAAGGTCCTCCGAGCAGGATTGTGATTGGTCCATTAGCAGCTTTCAATGATTAAGATGCGCTTGATGAGTATGGAGAGAAATGATTAGAGCCCTGTCGGTTGGTCCTGCTTCTTCACTTTTTGTTCTCCACTCTTTATGCTTCTAAATTTCATGGGAATCTTTTTTTTTCACATGAATAAATTTCTAAAAGAGTTGTTGAATTATTAAATTGGAAAATTATTCAAAAC
>JANZLK020000414.1:80030-90573 GCA_026937615.2 Erythroxylum glaucum | reverse complement strand
GGGAAAAATGCAATAATCTAGGATGAATTTGACAAAGTTGTCTTCATGGAAGTTGTAGCTTGTTTTTCTAGCTTTCCAACGATATAAAGTATAAAACTTTTGGATATCGTTGTTGAGAGATATGATCGTTATAACTCGGTAATGTTGCATAGGATGTTTATACCGGATGACTAGAGTATATGAAGTGATATCACACTAGAATTGTTCAATTTGGGAAGATTATGAGTAAAAGGGATGCTGGGATGGGTTTAGGATCCATTGGAGGGGTCTTGGAAAGTGAAAATTTTCGTTACACCTAAAGATTACACGGTCAGGCCGTGTAGATTCACACTGGCCAAGTATTCCTGATGCAGAAAAATTGTTACACCCGAAGGTTACACGGTCTACCTATGTATTTTCACATGGCCCATGTTTTGACCCTCCAAATGAAAAAAATTTCACTTTAGAGTCTTCATAAAAGTTTTAGATCTAAAAGTCTTCTTTCAAACCATCTAATAATGAACTCAATCTAACATCTCTAGTGAAAGTTATGCTAATTGTCCCGAGATAGGTGCAACGTGATTGAGGACATGAGCATGGTTGATTCTTTCGGCCATAACTTTATCACCTGACCTCCAAATGAAGTGATTCTTAAAGAAATAGATTCTTAGAGCATTTTTATATCTCTTCATAAAAATTGGTAGCTTTTGGTTTTGATCTGGAAAAGATTGATGGAAAGATAGTGAGGGGTCGGTTGAGAGAGCATGAATGGGGTATGAATATACTTTGGTTTCTTAAGCATATCTTCATCTATAGAGCTCCAACTGAGGTGGTTCTTACTTCAAAATAAGCTAGAGACTAAGAGCTACAATTTTTTTGAAGAAGTTAAATCGTGATTTGGTGGTTGACTGATGTGGGCACACCACCATTATGGTATGATGGCAAATGAGGGTTCTTTGAAGTAACCCTACAGGTTAATAGGCTCACATTCTCACGAATCCGAATATTGAGCTCCAAAACGAGGTGCAAAGAGAAGCTTCTTATTACGACTCAGGCTTATCTATACAAGAATTAGTTAATGCTGTTGCTGATAATACTTTGCAATTTCAGCAGGAGGAAAGACAATTTTAGTAGGATACAAGGTTTAGCGTCCAAAACTTGGAGTGGCAGCAAAGATCATCTTTGGAAGAATTAGTTAATGTTATTAATGTTGATACTTTGCAATTTCAATAGGCTGTATAATAATTCTAGCAAGTCCAGTAGGAAGTGATGCAGTTATACCATGACATAACATTAGGAATCTAGAACTTGGCAAGCTAGATGGGTCAACTGGTGGAAGCTTTCAATCAACTAGCATTACAACATGATAAGGGATGTTAGTGCGAAGACCTTATAGAGTGAAAAGGAGCTTGAGAATCTTGAGAGACCTATTCAAGGAATTGCTTATGAAGAAGAAGAAGTAGAAAAGGAGGTCGAAGCTAAAAATGATACATCATTCAACTAGAAGGTGAGTACTGGGTCCATAATTATTTTTAACACTAACCTTTCATCTTTAAATAGCAGATTAAGGAAATTAAATTAAGAAGAAAAAGGTGAGGAGACATTCAAAATTTCTAGAGTGCATGGACTTAGTAGAGATTGGAAATTAGAATATAAGGAAGCCAATGTATGTGTATAATCATGAACTGAGGCCCTATCTTGAAGAACCTCAAATGGAGGAAGCGCATGGGACACCTGAAGATCATAAATTTTTCTCACGATAAGGAAAACATATAATCAAGTCAGCGACAATAAGCAAAGGCGCTACTTGGGAGGCAACCCAAGGGAAGTTTATTTTTTCCCCGTAGATTTTTGCTTTTATATCTTATATGCAGATGTGTTTTAAGTTTGTTTGTTGCTTGATTTTAACTTTTCAATCAAAGAGAGATAGAATTAAACAAATAAACAAACATTTTCTCTTTTTCTATTACTTCTAGGATTATATAGTCATGATTAGATAGTGAATTGACTAGAAGAATCCATGGCAACTTTAGCATGTATTTTTGCAGGAGCTAGAGTTTCTTTGAATTCTAATTAAGGAGCTTTATCTTTTCCAGTGGAGGGAGAAGGTTGAGGTTTTGGAGGAGAAGAAGGTGGAGTTTTAATTTGTATAGGCTTTTTCCAAGGATCGGTTGGTTTAGTATATAAAGGTGATGGATCATAAGTGTCTGTAGATTTGGATTTTAGGGATTTGGTTAACTTAGGATTAGAAGTGATAATGGTAGGATGGATATATTGTATGATCATCTTGAATACTTTCTCATAACCAGCAGCTTAAGATAAGTTGAAGAGGAATATATGGGTTGAATGACTAGAAAAATTATGAGATAAACTCCATAAATTATCTTGGACTGTTCCATAAATTATCTATGAGTTCTTGTGAAGTCGGGTCCAAATTACTGGGAGTCAAAAATATCTTTGAAGATCAGCTAAACTAATGAGCCAAATAATATCACACCTTATTATTAACAAAATTGGTTTGCATACTTATCTCTTCTTTGGAATTCATTTAAAATGCGTATTATTCCAACTGTAAATCATGACATTAAATTGCATAATTTCTTTCTTATTTCAACAATTTTGTATTCCAATTTTCATCTTCTATATGCTAAATGATGTAAATGATTAAAATTGTTGTTTATGTAAGAATTGCTCAAATTTATGTTACCAAATCTTAGGATTAAGGGTCTAATGGTTGAGTCTAACAAGTTCAAGTTATTAAGAGAAGTTTTAACTTCTCTCCAAAGGTTGCATGCCTATGCATGGTGCTCCTACATTTTTCAACTTTTGTCTCAGTCTAGTTTTCTTCTTTCCTTGTTTTTTTTATTCCCTTCTTCATAGGCTAGATTTCTTCAAAGACCCTCTCCTGCCCCTAGTGCTCTCCTTTTCTTGTTTACTCTCCTTTCCTCTTTTGTTCCCCATCCTTTTGTTCCCCATCCTTTCATCTTCATCATATTACCTTTTAATTATACTCCCTGGTATTGTTCTCCTTCTATTGGCTTTGTGAACCTTTCCCTAGGAACACTTCTCATTTATGCTCCTACTATTTTGTTTTCTTTCCTTTTGGGCACTTCCTTAGGCTCGTATCCTATCATTCTTTCTCCTTTTCCCTGTTTAGCTTAATGTTTCCCTTAGATGACTTTGCTCCTTTAAACAACTTAGAGCCTTTGTCTAACATTCCTTCCTATTTTGCCTTAGCTTTTTAGGCCCCTACAATTTCGTAAGTTATCCCCCTTTCTTGTATTCTAGGCCCTTTTATGACCACATACCTAATCAAAATCTTAGTTCCTTAGGTCACTTATGAGAAGTCCTTCAATGATGATGCTACTCCTAAAATAAGTTTTAGGAGATCCTTCACCATCCTTAAAGCTCCACTTTCATCCTCCCAGCTCCTCAGATGGGAAGACTATGTTAGGTCCAAAGATTGACATCCTTTAGGAGGAGAAGTTAAATAGGAAACTACAAGTTTTTCATGGATAAAAGGCCTTCCTTTCTAAACATCATATGAGATTGTAGGAAGTACTACTCAATGATGACAATATCTTTCTATTTAAGTTTTGCTTAGGCCCCTGACATTATAATTTCAAGCTTCTCCTTTTCAAAGCTAGAAACTAAGTATTAAGTTCTTAGATCTAAAGCAAAAACAAACTCCCTTTAGTTAAATATCTATAATAAACTCTTTGAGTATTGGAAAACTAGAAGAATAAGTCATTTTGCTAGCTTTGTGAGTAAGCCATTGTGCCTTAATAAAGCAACATTTAATATGAAAGTAGTTAGTTATGCCAAGTTCCAAAATTACATTCCATTTTGAAAAGTAGATGAAGCTAATTATCTATTTAAAGACCATATGATAATTGTTTATAACTAAAGGTCTGACAAAATTCATCTTAAACAAATTTAGAGGTTAACAAGGAAATGATTCCAAATTGGAGAATATGAGGACCTTATGCAATCAATGGAAAAAAATGAGGTAGATAACAATGACACAACTACTAAGAAATTTGAGAAGGACAATGAACTTTTTAAGAAGGATCTTCCTATTAGCAAACTTAAAATTGAAGGGGACAAGAATCCCAATATTAAGGTTCCAAAATTTGATTCTTCAGGTTCAAACAATTATGGTGTGGATCTTGTAATAGAGATTGAAGAAATCCAGACACAATATATAACAATAAGGGATAGAGAACACTGTTAAGTTTTCTAACTCCATTTTGAATGTATAAGAACCATTAATGAAAACAACAAGTAATTTATTAGGTAAGTTCTTTGGAGAACCACATTTAGAGTGTAATAGTATGTTTCTAATCCTACTGAGGGATTAGAGTGTTAGATTACTTAGTCATATGAATTACAATATATGAGAATGAATTTGTTACATTTAGAATATGATTTTTATGATTTCATTCATATGCATAATATGAGCATACACCCATGAATTTTGAATTAGAAAAATTACACTTAATTGACATGTTTCGTGGTATAAAAGTTTCTAAATAATTGTGACAAGATTATGCATTTCTAATGTCTTGTATTTTTATTTACCAATAAAAAGAATTGATTGATTATAGTTAGTAATTTGTAGATATTTGTCACAATTGGAAGATTGATGGATTAAAATGTACATTTAGACTAGGAACAATTTCAAGTAGCAAGACAATTGACATATGAAAATTTAGGATGATTAAGCCTATAAATTAAGTGACGTATGGCAGTAGATTAAGTGACAAATGGCCTAGGAACTAAGTGACATTTGGTAGCTTAAAGAGTGGACATATGTCTTGTTTGTTTTCTTGACAAGTGTCATTCTACTAATCTTACACCTATACTAATAGACACTTCCAGCACCATCTTCATGATTTTGTTGTACTCTCTTCTTCTTCTCCCTCTTACTATCAAAATTTACTTCCCCTTCTCATCTCTATGTTTTACCTAAATTCTGTTCAATTGCCACACCAAAATCCATGCAAAAATCCTTCATAAAGATAGTTTTAGAAGTAGAACATTGTTGAATTTGCTGTCATCTTCTTGTCTTTGTTGAAACCATCCTACTCCCACCTTTTTCTTAAGATGATCTTGCATGCATGTGAGGCAAAGTAGGCTTGATACATTGAGGTGGCATTTGAGCTAAACAAGTAAGTGAAATACTAATATTTGTGGCATGTGATATGATGACTGACTAGGGATCGATTGAATGTAGTGTTGATGTTGAAGTTGTGCTGGAAAATGATGGAAAAATTAGTTACTTTTATGTTCTGCTTTTGAATGCATGAAAAAAAAAGCTTATAGGCTATTATATGGATGATCTAAGTTGGGATTTGAGGTATAATTGATGATGAATTCATGCTAAAGATAGGTGTTAATGAAGCATTTTCAAAACTGGAAAAGTTTGGACTAAAGGTATGATGGTATAAAGTGAATGGTAATGAAACAAATGAGTAGATTTTTGTGGGCTTTAATGTAACTAACATGGAAGCTAGACTAGCATGAAATGAAGTAGCTTTATAGGACATGAATTCTGGAAAAAAAAAATCAAGTAGTAGTGGTGTCTCTAAGTATGTGAAATTCGTGGAGAATTAAGGAAGAAAGATGTGTATGATTATGGCCCTCATAGCATGATCGTGGCCTGTTTCATTAGCTTCTGTCACGATCGTGGAAAGGTCCCCTATGATCGTGGGCCTAGTTTTGAAAAGATAATTTTTGTTTTGTGTACATGTTGAACTAGCTAAGGAAAAGTCACTCTAAATTGGTGTATTTGGACTTGAGTAAGGCTTAGAATGAACCTCGATTGTTGCTTGATTAATTGGCTAAAGAGCTTGATAAGTTTATCATGTTAATTGATGTCATAACTTAACAAATGTATTGTTTTGGTATCAATCTAACCAAATCTTGAAATTTTGATGTGATAAAGAAATAAAGGTATTCTTATGAATGCAAATATGATCTTGACGATATGAGTAATGTGTATTAGGCATAAATGAATGAGCATTGAAGAACATGAGGTAATTATGAATAAGAATTGGGTAATTGTATGATTATATATTGCTATAAAATTTTGGTGAATGTATGGTTGATGAATTTAGAGTAAATTAAGCTATAATGTTTGAATGGTCAAGATATTTGTATAAGAATACATACCCGGAAAGTCAATTGAGCATGCATTGAAACATGACACATATACATGTGCATGATTGTATATTCATTTGATCAAACAAATTAGTGAGTTGTGAACTATGTGTGTATTGCATGACAATAGATGCGCAAGGTGATCGTTAATATCTAGACATTGTCGAAAAAAAGAGGCAATAGCTTTTCTGAAGCATACTATATGTAAACTCAATTATATATGCTTCTGAATGAATTGAGTGCTTAATATGAAATGTATGTATAGTTGATTGATAAATGTAACACTTAGATCCAAGAAGCTTGATATAAGGCATGGGTATACTGAAATAAAAGCATGGCATATAAAAAGATGCATCTCATCACATTGAAATGCATGATCAGATAAAAGAGTTGTGGCCAGAGTGACTGAAGTGGGAAAAGAGCTTTAAGCTCAGGATTGTGAAAAAAGAGCTTTAGGCTTAAATGGCATAGACTCGTTATCCACAATAGATATGGGCCATAAATGATCTCAGTGTCCACAAACGGATACGGGACAGTAAATTAGGTTGATAGGCACTTGGTCACAATAGAGCAAAAATAAAAATGGAATCACATGTACATGCATATACATCCCTACATGTATCAACTGATTGAATTGGAATGCATTATTGAATTGTTTGAAATAATCAATTACAATTGAAATTAATGGATGATGTGTTTTGATATGCAATGATAGTTTACATGATGTACTTATTGAAGTATGATGAAATGTGATGTGGTATTAAATACTAAATGGTATAATATACTTATTAAATTGGGTTATAACTTGTTTTTATGATCTGACTTGAGTGAATACATCGATGATGGTTCACTCACTGAGATTGCAAACTTATCAAAATTGCAATGTTGTTTTCCAAGTTCAATGGAGTTCTAGCTACTCGGGTTATATAGTAGAAGTCTACTACTTGCATTCTAGGGACAAGAATGGCTCAAAGGTCTGATCAGCTGAATCTGACGAGTCTAGATAGATGTCTTTAGTATTAGCATTCCATTTTTATGTTTCATATTTTGTACTGAGATTGGACTCATAACAACATTGTATAATGTATATGTGGACTCTAAATTGTAAAGATACATTTGACTTTTATGTTTATGAATGAAATAGGAAAATTTGAACACTTATAATGCTTATGATATGTTTAATGCCTTTAATGAGTTAGTTGATTGTCCTAATGTACCATTTTTATAGAGTATGTTTTCAAATATCCTCTTCTTTGTTCTACAATGTTGACCCTGAAATACTAACAAGCACATCAAGATGCCTTTAAAAATTAATATTTAAGCTCAAAGACTTATACTAACTCATAAAAACACTTAAACATAAATAATTAACAAACTAACACAATTCTAACCTAAACACATACTAAACGAATAAACTAACAATTAAACACATATCAAACTAAGCCTTAAAACATGATGCAAATTACGTTTATCAAGCATCATATATTCATAGGGATTAAATTGGATGCACGACTCTTCCTCTACGTCGAGAACTATATATCTTTGTATTCATCATATTTTAATATCAAGGTCTGTTATGACATTGACTTGATTGTACTAAGGGGAACCTGGGATGTGTTGTAACTACTATCTCCACCATGATTAATGACCCATTTTGGTCTTTAATATCCTCTTCTCTGGTCTAGATCCTTGATCTACACCTAAGCATGGTCTAGTCTTATCCATAGGATGAAGGTCTTTATAGGCAAACATCTTTGTCCCTTCTAAGAAAGTGTTTCGAATGCCCTCATTCTAAGAGTTTACCAATAGTTTTTGCAATCGACAATGTCTTGTCTATAATGTTGATGAAATATATAATTTTTTATTCATCCCTCTAGTGGCATTAGTCAAGGAGGGTTTACTAGATTTTGTACTGCTACGAAGTTCTTATGTGATTCATGTATGTATTAAATACATGCAACTTCACTTATTTACTTCCTTTAGGCTTACCCTCTTTCTTTGAATGTTCAACATCTATGTTTCCTTATTATGCTTATTATGATGTTTTCCTCCATATATAGTGCATATTATTCCTCGCATCCACTATGTTATCTATGTTTAGGAGACTTATTTATCCATTATATGGATATCCTAAACCTCTCTTTATCAATGTAACCTTTTTTATCTCTCTTGAAATTCTTCGAAGGTATGGATCTTTTCCATCTCCAAGGATTTCTATAAAGTTTAATATCTTTTTAACCCTTTCTTGAAAGTAATATTTACAATATTGGTTTTGAAACTAGATATTTATATAACTTCTAGGTTTAACCATCTTATATTGTATCATACAGTCTTACTTGAATTTTTTATTATCTTAGATAATATTTTTAAGTTTAATAGGATCAGTCCAAGTTAACCAAGCTTTAAGCTAGACTCGGGCTTAAGCTTTCACAATCTAGCCTAACCTAAAGCTTGAACTTCAACCATATGCTCAATAATGTTGTTTTTATTGTTATAACAAAATGGCATTATTCTATGAGTGAATATCGTCTACCTCTATATATTTAATGATGTAATTTTGTTTATATAATATGACAACATCATTTTATGAGTAAATATTGTCTCCCTATCTTACGAGTCACTTTTGATCCCACTCCTAGCCTAGATCCTCTTCGTGTCTCTCAAGACTTGACGCTCCTTTTTGTCTCTTTTTTCCATAATTGTCACTCTCAGTCTTCTTTATCGTAGCATTGCTTCAAGTTGAGAAAGCAACCACCCTTGCTTTTTCTCTCACTCTAGTGGTCTTTTTCTTCAAATAGTTCTTCTACTTCATTTTCTAAGTAATTATTTTTATTAATTTGTCATAGTTTTCTTGGGATCATGTATCCAATATGCAATAATTCATCTAAATGATTGTTATGCTTAAGAATTATACCTCATTTCCTTTTACCATTCCATATAATGAAAAACAATAAGAAATTATAGTTGTTGTTATCATGGGAATCATATGAAATATACCTAATAAAATTTTGTAGCTTCTACTAGATTGTTCTCACCCCCTTGCCCTTTCATGTCAAGGTTTATGTTTTTAGTCTAGCAATAAGGTATTGAATTTGAATTTGGTTTTGTTTACTTGAATCTGTTGTTGATATCTTGTCACTAGTTTTATGTTTGTTCTTTTGATGGAATTAGTTACATTTATCCAGTTATAAATAAGCCTAAATTCATCATTTATATCTTGGTGTGTCTAGTGATTTGTACCAAGTTATGATTATTGTAATTTGGAGAATCATCTTGGCAATTTATTAGTTTATCCCTTAGTAGATAGAAGACTAACAAAAATGTAACTAAAAGAGATATTATAAAAGAGCATTGAATCTTTTTTAATTTTGATCATATCATTAAAAACAACTACAACATTATGGAAATGAGGAAACAATTGCATTATAACCTTATTTCATCTTCTCACTCAATAACAATTAATGTTTAAAGTGAGAGTATCTTATTATCTCTAAGTTTCACTTTTTCTTGGTATTAAAGATTAACAAAATCAACTTATTCAAAGGGTTTAAACTAAGTTTTTAGATTCAATTTACCCTAACTAAGTGAATATAGAAATTACCATAAATAAAATCTATTAAGCAATTGATATAATGGTCTTTAGCTATAATAATGGTTATAGCTAGTTGTATAGAGGTTTGTGATAAGATGTTCAAAAGGTGAAAAAATATTAGATACTTTGAATTGAATGAATGAATGAATATATATTAGATACTTTGAATATTGCCATAAAAGGCCAATTTAATTAGTTTAATGTATTGAGACTCTTTATTTGCATAATGGTTTGACCATTTTCTTAAAATTTACTGTAATTTTATTTTAGGATTTGGTTAAGAGGGGATAGTGGAGTTTCACAATGTCGTCTTGCAATTACCTGTTATTCTTTTATTTTGATTTATGTTTGCATTATAATTTCAAACTATACTACATTTTAATTCAATATATAAATATTCTAGGAATACTAGAAATATAGATATAACTATGACAAGCTCCAGCGAGAGTTTTTGCTATGACAAGGGAAGATGCAGAGACAGCTCTAGAAGTTGTAACTGGTATGATTAAGCTCTTTGATGAAAATGTTGTTGTTTTGATTGATCCGGGTTCTACCCATTCGTTTGAGTCTTTGAGTAGAACTGTCACTGGTAGAGAATTGAGCCCATTGGATACTCCTTTGATGGTGAGTACTCCAATCAGCCAATGTATTATTATTAGTCAAGTATATAGAGACTGTGAGATATTTATTGGAGAAGAACAGTTAGTGGTGGATCTAATGCCTTTGAGAATGGGAGGTTTAGATGTGATTTTGGGGATGGACACATTGGAGAAATATAATGCCAACTTGGATTGTAAACAGAAGATTGTG
>JANZLK020000411.1:38108-52529 GCA_026937615.2 Erythroxylum glaucum | reverse complement strand
TACCTTATAAATTTAAAAATTACTTAAAATGATACCTAATATTAACTATTATAGTATAATACCGTACTAAAATCAAATTCGATACTGATACTACTATAATGTTCATAACTTTGATCGATTATCATGGCTACATGTGATAACGATTGCAATCATTAATGTATTCCATTTAATCCACTAATTTGATTTTTAGAGGAATTGTATTTCCGTATGCAAGTCAATAGTGGGTGTCGTGTGTACAAGTTTATCATTTTTGGATATGGATAAAAAACTAGACTAGATGATGATAAGAATATTACGGGGTATTGCTTTTTGACATGCACAGGGGGAAGTTAATGGCTTGGGTTGGACGGGACAAGAGTAGGTAGGAATGTCAATGGATCTGTTGAGTTTAGCATGACCTACGGGTTACGTAGCTCGTGGTCTGGCTTGACACGACCCATGAACTAGGTGGTGGTAGCCCAGTCCGGCTTCACCCACTTTATATATTTTTTAAAAGAATTAAAAATAATGTCGTTTTTTAATAAAATGATGTCTTTCTTAGTATTTTGATCGGATCATGGATTAGGTTGAACCTGTCTGAGCTTTGCCCATGACCCGATCAAGTCATGGGTTAAGCTAAACTTGTCTGAGCTCTGCCCGTAATCCGATTGGGCCAAACAATTTTAACCCCCTGTTTAAGCTCTGCCCGTAACCTAATTTGGCCAAGTAATTTTAACTGATAGCCTACCTATGACTCAATCAATTTTAACTAAAATTGAGCCAAAATTGATACTCTTATTGGGGATGTGATCTTCTGAGACATTAACCCTGTATCAACCCTATCTTAATTCAACTATGTATCTACGTGAGTTTGGAAGATTCACAATTATTTATAGTCAATAATTGAAAGCTCAGGACTGCGGTCAGCAGCCATTTGCAAAGAATCGAAATAGCCCTTGAGCCCATGTTGGGGAAAAGCCACAGCCCAAAGGAACACCAACAAAAATTAACACACACCTGATCAACGAAAGCGAAACTAAGACGCTCAACTCACAAGAACAAATCAGAGGCAACCAGGAATCGAAAGCGGTGATCATGGAAGTGGAGGGATCGTCGAAGCAAATGATCGCCACTCAGCAGGAGATGGTGGAGAACAGAGTACCCCTTCCATACAGAGACCAGTGCGCTCATCTTCTCATACCTCTCAACAAGTGCAGACAGGCCGAGTTGTATCTCCCATGGAAATGCGAGGAACAGCGTCACGCTTACGAGAAGTGCGAGTACGAGCTCGTAATGGAGCGAATGCTTAAGATGCAAAAAATCCGTGAAGAAGAGGCTAATAAGATCAAGCAATCCCAAAGTCATGGATCCCCAATTCCTCTTATCCCCAAAACTGCCAATGCCTAGTTCCTTCTTCTTTTCCTCTCTTGGTAATTAGGCCCTTTCATTATCCCTTTTTTTTTTATTTTTGGTTGGTTCTTTAGTATTTTCTGATATTTGCTCGAATTTGGGGGACGTTTCGTAAGTGGGATTTTGGGTTATGTAGGGTTTTATTTTATTTCTCTAAAGGCCTTATTATGCAGGTATTGTTCGTTCTACTGTTAGATTATGAAATTTTTAGTTCTTCGCGCCAATTGATAGGGTTGACATTCTTTTCCTGCACGTCCAGCTTGAAATGGGATTTTTGTTCGTGGTTTGCTTGATTTATGATTATTTGGCAGGTTTGATTGATAGCTATGTTTCACTGTTGAGATCCTAATTCGATATCACACATTTGTCTTGGTTATTCTGATTGTAGTTATTGGCTTTTCCTCCCGTGGTCTGTATTTGTTTTATGTGCTTTGTTTAAACTGTGTTACGAATTTTGGCTTGTGAGCTTAAGCCTACAATTCATTAAGCCATATAATTAAAACTGTGGCTGTTCTTGTGTATGTTGTGGAGTCTATATGTATGTCCTTACCACCACATGTTATTCTCAAAGTGTTTGAATATTATGTTGGGCTTCTTGTTTTGTTCGCTTTTAGGGCTGTGGTTGATGGGATTGTCTGAGATATTCAGTCTACTTTTTTCAGTTATTTGCTTGGGATATGAGGGATTTTAACTTAAACGTCAAAGCCAGTTCACACTTGAGGTTAACTGATCACCTCCAACATCTAATTTTGTTTAGGGTTTGATCTTTGTTCATCTAACTGTTAATGGTGGCAATGTTGTTCGAGAACTCTCACAAACTTTCTCTGAAGTATTATGTTTATTTTTTGTTATCTACACTACATGTTTTTCATTAGTCTGGAAATGAATCGTACGATAGCTGATTTAACTTTTTGCCTCACCTATTGTATGAAGAAATCTGTAAATCACCTCCAACATCTAATTTTGTTTAGGGTTTGATCTTTGTTTAAGTAACTGTTAGTGATGGCATTGTTGTTCAAGAACTCTCACAAACTTTCTCTGAAGTATTATGTTTATTTTTTGTTATCTACACTACATGTTTTTCAGTAGTCTGGAAATGAATCTTACTATAGCTGATTTAACTTATTGCCTCACCTGTTCTATGAGGAAATCTGTAAATTTGGTACTGTGCAGCTGGAGTCATTGCTTGTTGTTAAGCTACTGTATGGATAGCACGTAGATTTGCTAGTTTCATTTGTTTTCTCCTTTTAACAAACAAGCAATATTGGGTGTATGTCCTAAAATTTTCTACAATGCATTATGATCGTTTTCTTTTTAGTTCCATTTACTCATTAAGGGAAGATGTAGGAGCAAATTGATACTATTGATGATTCTGACCTTAGAATTCAAGAATACAAAAGATCTGAAATAGACTGCTAACTTTTGAGAATCCTACAACTGACTCATCCAAAATTGACAGCCTCGGTATGTTCTATAGTATAATTAATCAACCTACATGCATAGATTTTACTTTGGCAAGCAAAGGACAGTTTTTACTATACGTATTTGCTATGATTTATTTGAGAAGTTGAATGTTAAGTTCTTCAGATTTCCTTTTGTAGTTTGCAATTTTAGCTTTATGTAAATATAGTGGACTCAGTTTGGAAGTAGTTAAACAGTGATGTCTAACAGCAAAACAGCTGTTGATATTTGCCCAGGTAGAGGCTTATGGTGAATTAATATTAGTAAAGCTGTCATTCTCAATAATCAATTGTTACATCACTTGTAAAACTTGCTTTAGAGTGTGTTTTGGTGGGGAAATTATAACAAATAACTTGATGTGCCATTTTTGTGAGGCATTTTCTTTACCATGCTTTATCATTTCTTCTTCTTATGCTATGGAATTTATCTCTTTATGAGGCTTAATAAATTGATCTTGTAGGTTTTTGTTTCAGTCCCTTAATTCCTTTTGGAAGTACATGTTGTGTTAGGAATTGTTGGGAAATATTCAGCTGAATATTTCCTAAGATATTATTGACTTCTAAAAGTCAACAGATCAGATTAGATAACATGTATTAGATCTGATATTGTGTACAAATATTAGGAGATTATGTATAGTTATTAGAAGATTATGTACAGATACTTGTTTCCTAAATTAGCTAGCTCTATTTCTATATATACATGTAACGTTGTACTGATGAAAATAAGAAAAGAAATACAACTGTTCAGTATTTCCGCACTATCCCTATCTACTGTCTGTATTTTTGAATCTTTGGCAAATTAAGGTGCATGTATTGGGGGAGGATAACGTCAGAGTACCTTAAAGTGAGACATGTTGCAAGCTATGTGATATTTGGTATTGTACCAGCATTTAGCCAAAGGAAGCCTTTAATTTCATTTTGTAGTGTAGCCTGCTATCATGCACATGAAGTCTCAATAGTCCTGTCTAGATCCTTTTGACGACTTGTTTGGGGATGTTATGCAGAAGATATTTGGAGTCCTACATCTTGCAACTTATAGAATCCTTGCTAGAATGCACTTAGGAAAATAGGATCACGAGCGTTGATGATTGATTTTAGCATGCCCTGTAACTTTAAGACATGAGTGAGAAAAGCTTGAGGAGCCACCTTTGTTGTGTATGGGTGTTTGAAGGCCACAAATATAGCATATTTATTGAACCTACCAATCACCATCGACATTAAAGATTGTCCATTTGATTTGGCAAGCCATCTATGAAGCTTGTATTGTGTCTACGATTGCCTTGGAATTGGAAGAGGTTGAAGGAGACGGAAGTCTCATATTTGTTACATTGACAAGTTTCGCATTGCCTCACATGATTCACTTTCTTTTGAGTGAGGCCAACACTCCAGAGCGCTTGCCACTAGGCTTCTCATGCATGAGTGAGGCCAACACTCTAGAGCGCCTGCCACTAGGCTTCTCATGCTTGATGGTCACCAACTTAGCTCTAAGCTCATGATAAAATTCCACTACCGCTCTGCTCTTCCATTTTAGGATGCCCTGCCGCCACTGCTAAGTATTTGATTGTAGAACTCTTTGAAATAGTTGAGATATAAGATTATTGATGAGAAAGTCCTCCCAACTGCACTTGTGAGAGTACCATTGTGAATGACTCCAAGCTAGGCACCCTTGAAAGAGAATCAGTTGCTATTCTTTTTTCCTTTCTTATAAGCTATCTCAAAGTCATATCCTAATAGCTTAGGTAACCAAGCCTGTTGAGATGGGGTGCTAATCCTTTGTTCAAGCAAGTATTTGAGGCTTTTGTTGTCTGTCCTGATAACAGATGGTCTCCCATTTAAAAAATGATGCCAATACTTCATTGCCATGAGTACTGCCAGAAATTCCTTCTCATAAGTATTCGTTGCTTGGTGCTTAGTGCTTGGATGATAAGGATTTGCTCACATAAGCAAGAGGGTGATTGTCCTGCTTTAAGACAACTCACAATCAGGAAGGGCTAAGACAGGAGCCTAAGTCAAAGCTACTTTGAGATCTTAGAAAGCCGTTTCGGCTCTCTTATTCCAGCAAAAAGCATCCTTTTTCAATAGTTCAGTAAGAGGTTTACACACCTCTTATATACTTAAAAGGCCTAAGAATCCTCTCAGCTTCTTGATGTTCTTAGTTGTAGGCCACTTCTGAACAGTTTCCACTTTTTCTTGGATTTGTGGCAGCTCCCTGGATAGTTATCAAATGGCTCAAGTACTCACTCTTGTTAGTTCCAAAGCTGCATTTACTAGTTTTGACCTTAAACTTATGCTGCTGAAGAACTCCAAAGCCACCCTGATGTTTAAGATGATCTGCAAAATAACGACTATATACAAGGATGTCATCAAAGAAAATCAAAATATTCTCAAATATTGCCGATATATATCATTCATTAGGGTTTGGAAAGTAAAGGAAGCATTAGCAAGATCAAAGGGCATTACTTAGAACTCATAATGCCCTTCATGCATTCTGAATGTTATTTTTGGAATATCAGGGCAGAACATTCTGATTTGATGGTATCTGGATTGTAAATCCAATTGTTAATGGTGCATTGATTGAGCTGTCTGTAATCTTTATAAAGCCCCCAAGTACTGTCTTTCTTCTTTACCAACTAAAGGAGAAGAGAAAGGACTACTGTTCTGTTGCATTACTCCTTGTTTAAGCAATTCTTGGACTCGTCCCTCTATAGATCTTTTTGAGCTCTGGCATCTTTATGAAGTCAAATGTTAACAACTTCAGTACCCTCATTAAGCAGTATTTGATGGTCCTAACTTCTGTGAGGAGGTAATTGAGTGGATTCTACAAAAAGATCACTAAATATAGCTAGTAATCCACTCAATTCAGATTGCACTTCCTGAAGCTGAGAAGTGTCTATTGCTAGTTCCTGGAAATGATGCTCCTGATAGAGGTGGAAATGATGCATGCATGAAGAAGATGAAAGGGTGTGGGTGTTCAAGTGTGAATAATATTTTTCACTTGATCATACAGTAGCCGATTTAAAGGTGGGATTAGCCACCATGTATTTGGAAGGGCAGGCGCTTGCATGGCATGAATTGCATATGAGAAATCGAATGACTCGCAAGAACGGTTTGGAGACTCAGCTTTTGAAGACCTGATCGGAGAACTGAAGGAATTGAAACAGAGAGCCTCAGTGAAGGAATATTGCGCGGAATTTGATATGTTGTCACAAAAATTGGTGATGCTAGAGCCTTAGTATGTTTTTGAAAGGACTAAAGGTGGAAATAGAATATTTAGTCAAATTGTGGAATCCTCGCTCCCTTCAGCAGGCTTATGATTTGGCCAGAAAACATGAGATGGTGGTGTGGCATTGCGGAGCAGGGGGATCAGTTCATACACAATGGTCATCGTACGGTGGAAATTATACTCATGTACAAAAACCGGAAGGCTTACTACCGACGCCGATAAAAGGCACCCAAAAGACGGATAGGGACGTCAAGCGAACAAAAACGACATCAGGCAAATACTTGGATGAGCATCGGGCTAAAGGCTTATGCTTCTGGTGTGATGAGAAATATGTTCAGGATCGTCGATGCAAAAAACGATTGTTGCATATGTATGTGGTGGAGGATGACTTGGACGAGGTTGAGGAGTCACCAACAAAAGAAGAAGTAGAGTTGCCGAACATTTCCTTACAACTATGTTTGGCGCATTTATAGCTAAATTCCAACAAATCAAGGTGAAAGGTATCTTGAATGGTTCGGTTATACATATTTTGGTTGACGGTGGGAGTGTTCATAATTTTGTCGGTACCAAAGTTATACATCGTTTAGGATGGAAATTGCAGGAGGTACCTGAGCTGCCGATTGTAGTAGGAAGGGGATTGAAGTTGCGATGCAATCACATTTGTCAGAATTTACAGTGGCAAATAGGTGGCAGAGAGTTTTCAACTGATGCTTTAGTTATTGACATTTGGGGAACGGATATGGTTTTAGGTGTACAATGGTTATCCCGGTTAGATGACATTGTCTTTAACTATCAAAAAGGGACGATGAAATTCTGTTGGGGTGGAAAAGAATAGAGCTCTGCAGTGTCAGACAAAAGGTTCTACCAATACTAGACAAAAATTTGGCAAAAATGTGGAGCATCCGAGATGTAGTCTATTGTTTTATGATCATTCCTCAGATTGTCAAGCCGAAGTATGATGGTTTTCCACGAGAGTTGAGGTCGTCGAAGGTGGAAGCATATGTTGAAGAGGCTCCATCAATTTTTCATGAACAATTGCAGGATTTACTCAAACAATTCGAGACAATGTTTGAGGAGCCTAAAGGTTTATCTCCTTCTCGGTTTCATGATGACCGAATCCCGTTAAAGGAGGGAACCGAAGCTGTGAACCTTCGACCTTATAGGTATGTGGGAGTTAAGAAGAATGTGGTGGAAGATTTGGTGTCTGATATGTTAAAACAAGGAGTAATTCGGGAAAGTGTTAGTTCTTTCTCTGCTCCAGTCATCTTGATCAAGAAAAAAGATGGATCATGGACATTTTGCGTTGATTACCGTTCTCTCAGTCAATGCACAATTAAGAATAAATTGCCTATACCATTAGTTGATGAGTTATTTGATGAATTACATGGGGCGTGTTGCTTCTCCAAGCTAGATTTAAGAGCCGGCTATCATCAGATAAGGGTGCAAGCGGATGACATTTACAAAACAGCCTTTCGGACTCATAATGGGCATTACGAATTTCTCGTAATGTCATTCGGACTGACGAATGCTTCGATAACTTTCCAGAGCCCGATGAACCAGGTTTTTAAATCTTTTTAAATCTTACTTACGACGGTTTGTCTTAGTCTTTTTTGATGATATTTTGATATACAACTCTTCATTTGAGTTACATCTTGGACACTTACTTTTGGTGTTAGCAATTTTGGCTGATCAACAACTATTTGTTAAACTATCTAAGTGTTTGTTTGGAGTGGATCGGGTGGAATACTTGGGTCACATTATTAGTGGCCAGTTTAAACGAACCCTTAGACAGTGAGTACATTGTTGAAGTGGCCACAGTGGACAACCGTTCGATAGCTTAGAGGTTTTCGGGGTTTGTGTGGTTATTACTGACAGTTCGTTCATGGATATGGCCAACTAAGTAAACCTCGACCAATCTCTTGAAGAAAGACGCGTTTGTTTGGACAGAGGAGGCAACTCTCGCTTTTCTGGCATTGAAGAATGCTATGACTACTGCACCGGTGCTGGCCTTACCAGATTTTCAGAACAATTTTGTCGTCGAGGCAGATGCTAGTGGGGACGGTATTGGCGCGGTGTTGAGGTAGGAGAATCACCCAATTGCTTTTGTTAGTAAATCACTATCTACTCGTTACAAGCATCTTTCTGTTTACGAAAAAGAATTCTTGGCGATTGTCATGGTAGTGAAACAGTGGTCTCACTATCTTATGGGGCAGCATTTCTTGATTCAGACGGATCATTACAGCCTGAAGTATCTGTTGGATCAGCGGATTACTACTCCTTTCCAGCAAACTTGGTTACCGAAGCTTTTGGGATTTGATTTTTCAATTAAATATAAGAAAGGTGCCGCCAATTTTGCAGCTGATTTTTTGTCATGCGTTAGTAGTTCGAAGCTCTTTACACTGTCTATCTCTCATGTACAGACTAAGTTGCTATCTGAAATCAAAGACAGTTGGAATCAAAATCCTGTTCTTCGGTAACTGTTGCAACAGATTCAGCATGGTGAATATAAAGGTTCGATTTATTCCTGGACCGATAATCTTTTACGTTGGAAAGGACGGTTGGTGGTGGGAAATTCACCTAGTCTACGTCAGAAAATTATTGAATGTTCACATTCCTCTGCTTATGGGGGTCATTCTAGGTGGTTGGGAACTTATAAAAGGGTCAGCTTTTTTTTTTTTTGGCGCAGGTTATAGGGGGATGTTTGCAAGTTTGTTCGTAAATGTGAGGTGTGTGAGAAAAATAAATATGAGCCGGTGGCTTCACCAGGGTTACTCCAACCTTTACCTATCCCGCAGCAGTTGTGGACGAATATTAGCATGGATTTCATTGAGGGTCTTTCGTTGTCGGATTGGTTCTCGGTGATTCTTGCGATAGTCGACAGACTGATTAAATATGCTCACTTTTTACCTCTACGTCATCCTTATACTTCGAAGAAGGTTGCCAAGGTCTTCATGGATACAATGTGTAAACTACATGGAATGCCTCATACGATCATCAATGATCGTGACGCTGTTTTTACCAGTCATTTTTGGAGAGAAATATTTGCTCTTCAAGGTGTGAAGTTGCATTCTCCATGGCCTATCATCCTCAAACTAATGGCCAGACAGAGGTCTTGAATCGAACATTGGAGACGTACTTACGGTGCATGACGTCGGATTGTCCGGCTAATTGGAGTAGGTGGATGTCGCTGGTGGAATGATGGTATAATACCATCTTCCATTCGTCCATTAATATGACACCTTTCCAGGTTGTTTACGGTTTTCCTCCTCCTGTATATAATTCGTACATGGCGGTTGATTCATCGGTTTTGGCAGTGGATCAGCTGATGTTGGCCCGGGAGGCTATAGTGAATGTGCTTCGGTTTCATTTGCATCGAGCTCAACATCGCATGGAATTTATCCTTGAAGTAGATGATTGGGTCTATTTGAAACTTTGGCCCTATCGTCAACATAGTGTTCAACATCGGAGCTCCTAGAAGCTCTCTCCTCTGTTTTATGGACCGTTTCGAATTCTGGCAAAGGTGGGGTCTGTTGCCTATACGTTGGACCTGCCAGCTGATTGTCAGCTTCATCCTACTTTTTATGTATCTCAGTTGAAGCGCCGGGTTTCTGATACGGTACCTGTCTCACCGCACTTACCTTCTTTGTTTTCTGGAATTCGTATACTGGTGGCTGTTTTAGACCGTCTTTTGGTCGAGATATAATTGATCAGCTGTTCAGATTTTGGTCCAATGGTCATCATGTCGCGATCCGGATGTCTCCTAGGAATTTTTGTATGATATCCAGCAACGTTTTCCTGACTTCAACCTTGTGGACAAGGTTTTCGAGCACGAAGGAATTGATAGAGGTGGAAATGATGCATGAAGAAGATGATAGAAAGGACGTGGCAGAAACAAAAAAAGGAGACGATGTAGTATAGGGAGTAGTTGTTAGTAGCTAAACGCGTGTATAGGATAGTGCCAAGTGTACAGATGTGATTGGATGAATAGTATGGTTGTGTTCATCGTTGATATAGCTGTTGGTTGGAAGGAAGAGGGGAACAAAACAACTGTAATTGTTTCTCTCTCAATAATCAGACTTCTCTCTCTTGTTCAGTTTCTTCTTCTCTCTATTCTCTTCTTTCTTTACTAAACCGGATCCCTAAAATCCCATATTAGATTACCAATAATTACTTGCATCACTCCATTGGATAATGTAGTTGCAGGATACAAACTTGGCTTGTAACCTAGGGTTTGGTAAGCAACTTCTCAAACTTCTTGCTGGTGATCAGCTTTGAATTTCCTATAAAACCTCCAGTCAATAACACACTGTCCATTTGAAGATAACATGGTTTATCTATCAAAACTGCAAAGCACCTCATCTAAGATAGACAACCACTTCACCCCTAAAACCATACGACACCCCCTAGGTAATACTAGAACATCTGTAGCAAACTCAATTCCTTGGAAATTCCACTTGATTGCACAATTTAGAACATGATAGATGAGAGCCACCTCCCACTGTCATCCTAATATCTTGGACATCCTGCAGCTTATAGTTGCCTTTCTGCATTAATGGTAAGTCCACAAGTTTATGGATATTTCCATTGTCTACGAGGATGTGAATGGGTTTTCCTCTATGCAAGCCTATAACTCTCATATGCCTAAAGTCAACAGTTGCGACTCATGTCATACCCTGTAAAGAAATCTTTGGTTGGTCTGTGGATGTAGGTTCCTGTTGAACCATGGAGCTCTCCCCATTCTCCTCCTGACGTTCTTTTCCCTTGTCATCTACAACAAACAAAATTTACTTCTTTTTTTAAACATTTATGGCCAGGGAAGAACTTCTCATCACACCAGAGGCAAATTCCCTTTGCCCTTTTATCCTCAAATTCCTGCTACTTTGCTGTCTATGTTGCTTTTATATGGGTTTGTGTGTAGGACATTAGTTTTGGTAGGGATACTTGCTAAGTGAGTGGCAGTGGGAATAAAAGGAGTACTAGCTGTGGAAGGTGATGGTATGAGTTGTTTAGATGATTTTGGTTTGGAGAAGAACAACATATAGCAGCTTTAGCTTACTTTTCTTAGCAAGAACATAAGCTTGCTGGATTGATTTTGGATTCAATAATTCCACAGGAAGTTCTGTCTCAGGCCTCAGTTCTTCAAGGAAAAACCCTATCAAATAAGATTTAGGAATTTGAGGTTATTGGAATACGTATCAAAGAGGGCATAATACTCTTTCGCTGAATGATCTTCCTCAGCTCTTTGAAATCTCCAAGGGATCCTTAAAAGCCTTCTCTCCAAATCATTGAATTAATGCTACAATGTAGTCACCCCAACTAGGATCTTCTATCATCAATCGATGCTCCAAGTACAGCACGTGCCATTTCAGGGTGATTCCCTCCAGATAAATAGTTGCTACTTTCACTTCTGAGTTCTGGATGTGTTTTATGTATGGGGAAAAATTGCTCAGCCTTGTAAATCCATCTTCAAACACTGCTTCCATCGAACACAAGGAATTCCACCTCACTGAATATGTATCGATGATCCTTGATTCAGTTGGGTTCCTTCTGGCTCACTGGTCACAATTTCAGTCTTAGTGGATTAGGAGTTGCATCTGTAATTATTGATGGAAAAGTTCTTTAAGTTCATTAACTTCATTGCCTTGCTTAGCTTGAGCATCTTGCAACTTTTTAATTATTCTGCATCTCACTGCGAAACTCTTTCATCTGAGTTTGCAACATCTCTTCCATCTGTCGGAACTCTGGTTCCCAAGTACCTTCGGCCAGCCATCTCCATGTTCACCAATCTATCAGGTGAATACATGAAAATTAACTAATATCAATGTGGGTTAAATGAAGAAATTGAAAATTTGGAAGGTTAGGGAAGGGAAGAGAAGGAAAAATCAGAAGAAACTCACTGAGAACATTTTGTAATTGCGATTCTATTCAGTTTGTTATTTCCCCAGTACATATAACAACTAACGGTAAAGATTCTTTTAACTACTAGGCTATTGCCTTTACATCAATTTTTATTCCAAACGCCTAAACGACATAGTATTACTGAAGTTGACCACTGAACCCAAAGGTAACGATTCAACCAAATCAAACATAAGAAAAATACTGCAGAATTGGGTTTCAAAATTAAGAGTTATGCTGCGGGCTTATGTATCAAAGAACAGTATGATATGTTGCATGCCATTCCTGCCAAAATTCTCTGTGCTTGAAGTCCTCTATTTGTGTGGATCCTATAGATGCGTTCAAAACTTGCTTAATGTTTTTCCTTGGAGTTTGGTTGTTGAAAGAATCAGGAATAACAAGTATATATCCAAAGCTTCATTAGTACTGAATTTTTTAGCGATATTCCTGTCCAACACCTATCAACATATGTTTCTTAAAATTTTGTCTCTATCAATCATCTAATGTTTAGGACATTGCAATAGGAATTCTGTTGTGATTTTTTTGACTTACTGGGGGGATTTTATACAGTATTCCATTCCTCAACCTTTTCCTTGAACTTGAACAATTTTACGTCCTTACACTTTTTCCTTGCATTTATTTGTCCCTCAAGATAGATAAAGGCTGACTACAATGCTCTTTAGTCCACCTTTTCTTGTCAAAGTATAAAATCTTGCCATTTAAATTACCACTTGGCATATCCAGCCTCAATACTCTATTATTGTTTATAGTTATAAAAATCAAAGAATTTGCTTAATTGGTCTTGACTGTTAAAAGGCCTTGCCATATTGCAGCTTCAAGATCCTACTCTTGATATTCACAATGAAGGAAAGTACCTCATACTTGCTGTTCAGGAGCTGGTATCAGGTGATCAATGTGAAGGTAGGTTTGTATTTGGACGTGAGAGCAGGAAGCCCAAGGAGCCTAGTGATAGCAGATTTACGAAAGATGGAACAAATCCGAAGAGCTTGCTACAGACACTTTTGATGAGAGCTGGGCACTCCCCTCCAAAATACAAAACAAAGCACCTGAAGACAAATGAGTTTCGAGCTCTGGTAGAATTCAAGGGAATGCAGTTTGTTGGGAAACCAAAGAAAAACAAGCAGCTTGCTGAGAGGGATGCTGCAATTGAGGCACTGGCCTGGTTGACTCATACGTCTAGAAATGATCAAAATGATCATGATGACTCCCATGTTGATGTGACAGACAACATGTTAAAACTTCTGGGGAAACGTCGAAGATCAAAACGCCCCTCTAGTTGATGATGCATTCTGTTTTATGGCCATCCTCCTGAGTGCTGATTTGACAACTAACAGAGGAACTGGAGCTTACTTAAAATTGTTACCTTACAGATCCCTTCTTGAGTGAATGTGATACAGCCTGAAATAGGAGTCATCTAACTACAGTTTCCTTTGGAAGGGAAGCTCTGGTGGAAATTTCTTGAACTGTAAAATTCAGAAAGAATGATAAATTTGATTAACAAATAGGTCACGGGCTAAGTAGGCGATAACAGGAAACAGTGAATTCTCTTCATCGTGATTCGTGATAGGAATAGCTCCTTGTGGAGTTTAGCCTTTCCTCTCATTGTTATGCAAGTCAACACAGAGAGTTGTTTATAGCAAGATTGATGCAGGTGTGGCAACCCTGTATTTGCATTCTGCATGATAACTTCGAGGAAATGATCTTCAAACTATGGATGACTCGATGCTTTAAAGCCTTGGTCCAACGGCAACTTCTGCTTCTTATTGCACTGACCTCATTCAATCCTTTATTGCCCTTTCTAATAGGCCATTAATTAGTATAGGTTTCTCACACATTTATTTACATGTATTGTTATGCCCTTACAATTTTTAAGAAGAAAATGGATAAATTGTGTATAACCTTTGGTTGGTTATTTCTGCGTTCTCATGTAGAAGAAATGTATGGCAATGGCTCAAATGGGAATGCACAGGTCTTGTACAATTTTGCTGGACCATAAAGGTCACAATATCACTGCCATCTATAAATTTTGTCATTGTGTTGTTTTGTTTCTGTTTGATTCAATCTGTTTTGCTTTTGGAAGTTGCTTGTCTTCCTTAGCCAGGCTTGAGCTCAGAATAGCCGAGAGCAAAGAATATAATCTTCGTCACTGGAATATGTTTGCTTGCAGTAATTGTAGCTTGTCGGGGGAATCTATGATTGTATCTTTTGATGACCTTATAGAACCGAGGGCTAAGCGGACAAATTTGTATAGATTTTCGCTCATGGGTGAGGTATTGCTCACAACTTCATTGATACTATTCATATTCACAAACTCTCACGTTTATATCAATAACAACAATAGACAAAGACAAATACGTAAACAAATAACTATGGCAAACAAAAACAAAAATAAGTAAATAAATAAACAAACAAGAAAAAGTATAAATAAATATA
>JANZLK020000410.1:165972-177912 GCA_026937615.2 Erythroxylum glaucum | reverse complement strand
TTATTCCTAATTTCTCAATCAATTCACAATTCAGTCAGTTCATGCTCACAATTAAAATACCGAAAAATCATGAATGCATGTACCTATAAATACATATGCAAGGAACCCATTCCTCTATAATTAGAGGCCAATGACATGATCAATCAGTGATATGCAGTAAAAATTCTAACCCGTCCCAAATCTACCAAATTGACCTTCCTATCAATAACGGAATGTCACAATATGTTTGTGTTTTCAAGAACAAAAATTATACTGAGTGATGTAGCACACCACTCTCGTAGAGCACGGACTCGGATATCACTATCGATGTCGGGTTCGGGTCATGCGAGAGTGGGGTGTTACATTCAACAAGTAATGGATGAATCAACTTATCCTTCCATTTTAGTGGTCGTAAAGTTAAAGGAAGCTTTAGATGGTTTTTGAAATGATTATTAAAGAATTAAAAATAGATATCTAGTATGCACATCATATTGCTCAGTCCTATTATTCCTTAAGTGTTACCAATCCTTACAATATTATCAGGTAGCCCATATTTTCTATAATTAAAGATGGAGGATTTGGATCTTGGCATTACGAAGCTGTATAAACGAGATTTTAGTGGTTGACATACATCTAGCTATTAGAATTTGTGAAAGCATATTACTTAACCACAGAACAATAACTCTCATTAATTCACGATATAACATTAGAAGGAGCCATTTAAGAGAATGGTGATTGCTATACAAAAGTACGCAATGATGTACTTATTGGAATACATGTGGTAATACTAGGAAATATAGACAATGAATTACCAAGCGTAATAACTTTTTTAATGTTTTCATTTTATTATTCAAAATTTTAAATCTTCAATTAAAGTTTATAAACTATTAGAAATCAAACAACTCAGTTTAAATGGTCATTATTTATTAATATTTTACCAATGTGATTTACAGAATACATAAAAGATTAATGTTTAAAGAGATTACGAGACATCTTCTTTACATGATTTCTTAGCATTAAATAAGCAACTATATTTTAAAAACATATCCACTAACGTGTTTGTGATAAGAGGCTCAAAAATTATATTGACAAAGATGAAGAGCCATTTATCCCCTTGAATGTCAATTTTTATAATTTTTATCAATAACATCAATAAAATATTAATGAAAAAGACCTTTTGAACTGAGTTATTTAATTTTTAAAAGTTTGAATACTTAACTGAAAACTTTAAAAGGTTGGATAATAAAATTAAAAATTAAAAATTTCAACACTATAATTTGTTATCCCCTAAGAAATATAAAAAAGGTAAAAAGGAGCAAAGTAATAAAGATGCATTTGAGAGGGGGGAAAAAAAGAAGGCAAAGTGAATGTGGCCTTTTATCATGCTTGCTCTATCTAATGAAACTGTTAAATTTATATTTCCTATTTGTTGAATATTATATAGAAGAATTCATTGATGATATTAAAAGTTTTTAGATTATTATTAAGTTAACAAATCTCACAAAACCACAATCCTGATATCTTTTTGTATGAGAAATAAGACATAAGATTATATATCAATAATGTCGAACAAACAGTAAGAAAACATATAATGTTTTACAATGTTATATAGAAGCAAAGAAGGGAATTTATTGTAGTCCACTTAGGTTTCTTGCTTGTAAGTTTTTTAGAATGAATGGTGCCAATTTAGCGATGAACTTGCAATGATTAAGCATTCCTATATCTTAAGTTTAAGCATTAAGTTTTGTCTCCATATATTAGTTAGTTCAAAAGGGGAAGATTTCCCTATGTGAGAAATGTCAAAAACAAACATTTATAAATTATTAGGTCAATCTCTTCTAAATACTTGTTGGAAACTTGCGTCAAAGTAGAGAAGGAAACTTGAACCTTAACAAAACAAAAAAAAAGCACACATTGAGGCAAAAGATCATAAAAGGCTAGTTAAAATAAGCATAAGTCTCTCATTTTTTTAAAAAATGAATGCTCTATTTTCGTCACACTCATGCTAACATCATTAAGCTCTATAAGAAAGCATGTGAGTGAGTCAACGAGCAACCAAAAGCGAGAAAAGCCATTAGTATGTAATAAAGCAACTAATCTTACACACACTATATGATAAATCCCTTATTTTATTTTTCATAATGTTAATTTTAGATATTCATTTCACTTATGCTTATTATGTCTCAATTATTTTTCATTTTTCTTTGTCTTTATAGTGAAAGTCAATAAAGTTAGTGCTTAAAATTCTAAAAAAAAGTAAGGATTCGAATGTAATTAAAACAAGAAAAGAGTTCGGTAAAGCCAAAACAATTTACAGAGATTATTGAAGTTTAAACCCATAATGTTAATTCTCTTATCTTTATCATGACATGAATTAATGTTGTTTGTAATTATAAGTTTAATCCTTTTCTTTTAGACCTAACTTAAATAGGATCATGATTTCAAAATCAATTAAAATCTTATTTGAACCGTTAGACCAAATAAGTTTTTCTAATAACTAGGCCTAAGTATAAACCCAAGCTTAAAGTGAATCTATAAAAAGTCATTTTATTATTTTTTTCAATTATATGGCGATGGCATAATATAAAAGAAGTTAATTCACTAAATAAAATAAAATTTTAAGAGACTAGATAAGATAAAAAGAAAATTTAAGTCCAAATAACAAGCTCATAAGAATCTTGGCCAATCCACAGACATGGAGTCTTTGATTTTTATGCTTTCCTTATTCTCAAATCAAACCCAAAATGCATTCAAAGAATTATGCACTAGAAATAGTTACTATGCACTCTTTTCAGTTCCTTGTCAATTTTACTTCAAGCCTTAAGGTATAACACTAGGCGTTCCTTTTTAATCCAAGCATAAGACTAAGCTCTAGCGAATCCTTTGTAATTTCAAACACAGAGACTCAAATCTAGGCATTCTTTTTAACCCCAATTCCTAAGACTGAACTCTATGCATTCCTTTCAGTCCCAAGTCCTAAGACATAATTTTGAAAAAAAAATTTATTCCAACGCTTAAGGTTTAGTTCTGGCCATTCCTTTAAATCCTAAACCCTAAGACTCAGCATTTTATTCAATTTCAAGTCCCAAGACTCAACTCTAAGTATTTCCTTTTAATCTCAAGCCCCAAAACTTAACTCTAGGCATTTGTTTTTAATTTTAAGCCTTATAATACAACTGCGGATTGCCCTTTTGATCCCAAACCCGTAAGACTCTTCTCTAGGTGCTTTTTTTAATTCAAAACGTGAGATTCATTTTAAACATATCAATTTTAATTTCAAGTCCTAAAATGTAGGTACAGAAATTTTCTTTATTTTTCAAGCAAAGCACTAGAATCAAGTTTTAGGTGTTTTATTGTAATTTCAAACTGTAAGACAAATAGCTATACCATTTTAAATCCTAAGATTCTTTTTAGGTATTTCACTTTTAGTTTCAAGTTTAGATAAGATATCAAACTCCTAAGTATTCAATCATACACCATGATTTTAATTTTAAACCCTAAACATTACTTTATATATGTTACATTTAAGTTTTAGATAAGGCCCTAAATGCTTAGGATGCTTTTGTTCAGCTTACACCTAAATTTTGTCACTTCTTTTAAACTATTCAAATTTGTAAACTCCGAATTCATTTATCTGGTTTATGACTTTTTTAAAGATATTCGATCTCATTCATATTAAGGGCATTAAAAAATACTAGCGACATTAATTCTCTAACTGGGGAAGGAGTTGACATTTCAAGGTCTTCCGTATATTTTCTCATGTCCTTCTTTAACTTCTTGTGTTCCATTTTCAATTACTTATTCTCCATGTTCAAAGATATGATCAAAGACTTGGCCCTCTTCAACATTTCTTCGTATACCCAAACCAAAAAGGAAAAGGGGCATCCGTCGCCCTACAATATCAAAATCGCTGTCTAAATGATAAATAAAATATGAATTATCTGGTCCGTTAATAAAAGTATCCCATAGTTAAGGCATCAAACCTCCTTCTGGGATTGTCATTAGCCCATGAGGTCATCAATGGACTTGAGTCTTAAAACTTAGAAAATGACACACCACTTGTGACTCCTCAAACGGCTTTATCATTCTTTTACTTCCATTCCTTCCAATGGACATGGACGAGTATGAGTTACATTTCGTCATTTTCTTGGACATTTTGGGAGAAGAAAAATAATATTTACTACAATGATAAAACAAAACAAAAACTAAAGAATTGACAAAATTTTCAAAATGGGTTTCAGTAATAGAAATACTCATTAAAACTTCATGTTCATCATTCCCACAAGCCCGCATATAGTGGAGCTAGAATAATAGAAAAAATTCACAGATGAAAACCAGTTCCAATGCAAACGAGGAAAGGAACTTACTTGGTTACGTTATTCAATGTTTGATCGGTACAACAATTTGTCCTAACTCAAGCTTAAACAAATTTCTTTCACACGACTGTTGAAATCGAACACAATTTCTTCTATTGTGCTTCATCAGCTTTTGTTCCAATTTATACAGTTTGGGAGTTTGAGACATTTTAGGGCCCCCTATTGCTGAAATTTTTGTTTCACGTCAGAAATGCTATATGTCAATTTTATGTAAGTTGGATATCATTTTTGACAAAAAAAAAAAAAAAGAAAGATGCCCAAGTGCTGTTGAATGTTAAATTTGAGAATCAAGCCCCTCCTGTTACGTTCACGTGTTATGAACATGTGAATAATACCTAAATTTAACAACTAGTAAACTATAAAATAACATCTATAATCAACATTGTAAGTTGTAATACTAATATCTATTATGTAAAACAAAATGAAACTTATGGGGCAGCAAAGTTTTCGGAGGGTGGAAGAGTTAAATAAATGCCTTTAAAATTTCAGACAATATAAAGCATACAAAGCATTTCGGCTTTTTGAGGTGACAGAAGACTTGAGTGCAATATTTGCTTTTAGGTTGCAAAGCCTCGTCGGTAGAAAAAGGGAAGGGATTGACCGTCATCTCAATCAGCACCTTAAGAACACTACCTGTGAATTACAAAATAACCAACTCGATCGACATTTAGGCATCTACCGTGTAATTATTTGAACGGTTTAATGGACATGGAAAGTTATATCGATAATCTGTTACTTATGCTGGCCAATTAACAGTTGATTTGGACACTCCAATGACTTCACCATAAATTGTGTACACTACAACATTAATGATTGCCATAGTGAAAAATGAAAATTAACGAAAATATCAATCAAAGACAAAGAATTGACTTCACTTATTAGCCACAAACAATAAAATATTTCCATGACTGGAAAAGCAAGCAAAAGATAACGATTCCTTATTTGCCAAATTAAACCATCAATAACAATCCCACTATCATAGAATAGCAGCAAACGATACCACGCATGTGTGAAGTATGAACACTCCGTTTTCCTTCGCCATCAATATATATGTATATGAAAAAACAACACTCAGGTTTTCTTATTCCCCGTATTAGATAAAAGTAGCGTATAGACACTGAAAAGAGCCCATGTTTTATCACCCGAAACTTTCCTCGTAAGAGTTCTGCCAGGCTAGAATTGTTGAGATGACCTGAGAAACATGTCACCAGACTCCCCAGTCCACTGCACTCCAGCCCTCATTGCGATAGGTGGTGGTCAAGGCCGCACAATAGATTGCCTGCGAGAACCAATTGCCATGTTGGCAAATTCATCCACAGTATCAGAGTTCGCACGTACTGCTGCTCTACCCTTGTTTACAGTAGCTGTAAGTTGACATAGATTCCAAGTTAGGCTTTTTTTTCCCCCTCTCTCTCTCTCTCAATTCACATTGTTAACTCGCTAACAAAATAGGTCAATATTATCCATGATATAATGACCAAGAGACTGACAAGCGTCATGCATATTAAAGGCTGCTAAAACTTACGAGGGCTTTTCCTTCCTGGGGGTCGATATTTTGGTTGCCTCATATTCATTGATTTGTCATTTTTATTTGCACTCATCATCTACAGAAACATCCAAAACAAGACTATCAATGAAGATGCACACCACGGTACGAATAGTCAAATATCCACACTCCAAAGTCAAAAGCAATTCTTTAAGATAATTCAGTTTCTCCAGAAAAGAACATCATAAATCAATTGTATATTTATGTTTAATGGACTATTAAATGACAAGTTTCGCTTTCGATCTATGATAGTTTATGAAGCTCAAATCCAGTTACAGTTCCTTACTAAAATGACTAATTAAGTTTACAGTTGCTAAAATTGGTAACAGTTGAAGTCGCATCAGAAATTTGATAGGATTAAGGGAATCAACTAAATGATTTACTTCAGTCATGCTCAATAGACCCGCTGAAAGCATTAACCCAATGCTAGATATCCGAATTTCCCAAAAACAAAGTAGTGAAGCTTTCATAGATAATGACATTTTTCAAAAGATGGACTAAAACTAATCCAAGTTTACAAGGCATAGAGTCTGTTATAATTGAATTGATCTAAATGACAGAGTGATTTTAGTCTAACATTTCCAGTTCCTCCAAAAAGGAGCAGGTATAAATTAATAACATTAGTTTACCTTGTTAGCCATATCCAGCTTCCGTTGCACACCTGCAACATGATACATAACATGAGGATCATTCATGAGACTAAAGGTGTATCATATTTTAAAAGTTAGTCATTAAATGAACATGTCCCCTATTTGGAGTCAATCTGTCCCACAATGAGAAATTCAACTCACATATGTACATCAGTATCAGAAAAAAGAGGCACATAATTCACACACACATAGAAGTCCTGGAAACACTCCGAATGACTATGTTTATCTCATTTGTGATTATAAAATATAGCAGTTGATAGACTCTCCAATAGAAAATTATTCACAGGTCTATTGAAAGCATAGCAGTATTAATGGCAAGTTTGCAACATAATTCCCAAATCACTGTAGAATTCACAACTTGACAAATCCTAAAATTCTAGAGGAACTTTTCATCCAAAAAAAAAAAAGAGAGTCTAGAGAACCTAATAACCTTAAACCCATTAAACTTGTGCCTACCTGAGCTCAAAGAGGCATGCATCTTTGGAGAAGGAAAATTGTTAACAAGCTTCGAATTAGTCAAAGCCCCAGCATATCTCCGAGTATTCTGTTTCTCCAATGATACCTTAGATCCAGCTATAGCACAGTAAAATGATCACATTTCAGGTGTACAAATAATCCAAGCAATACACACGTGAAAAGTGGAATAATTTATCAATCAAATTGGACAACCACAAAGGAGATAGAATAACCAACCAGATAGAGGTGTTCTAGTAATGGCTGTTCCGTAACGAAGTGATGGTGGGACATAAAAGCAACTCTGCAAATAGATAAATTTGAATGCTACTCAGAAACACAAATTAAAGACCACTATGAAGCCATCACAATAAAATGGAAGAAAAGAATGCATAAAATCAACCTGGAAGAATGGATGCTGAAGGGCCTCTGCAGCTGAGGGTCTCTTGCAGGGATCCCAAGAACAGAGTGACTGCATATACAAAAAATAAGAAACAAACAATGAGAGAAGGAAAGAACAGGAAGTTATGCAAATAAAGAACCAAATAGACTAAGGCAAAACTATTAAAAATTATACTAACCGTGATAAGGTCGATTGCATCACCACTTGCTGATGGTATCAGAACAGACATGTGGACACCAGCAAACTGCAATACCATGGAACACAAATCATCTCAAATTTTGATCATGGATTGCAAAACCAATATCCCTAGCAAGTTTAAGTCAGATGCATTCATTTATGTCTTGACCAATCCAGCTACTAAAAACCACAACTCTCAGGAACCAACTAGACTTGACATACACCCCAAGTGCAAAATTCAACAGAACCACAATAACTGAAGAAATTTAAACATGCCTCCAATATATATGAAATGAAAATAAACAAATCTGACCTGTGGAAATTGGTAGTTAATAGCTCTTGCAAGATCAAGTCCATCAGCCCAAGAATCCTCTGTTGGAGAGCCTATTACACTGCATATTTTGTAGATCTCATCCGATTCACTGTCAAATCATGTGATAGCTAGTGAGCAAAATGTCAACTAAACTGCAGCTAGTTTAGAGAAATGATCAATATTGTACCTGCTGCCTGGAAAAAGAGGACGAAGAGTGAATAACTCAGCCATAATAGCACCCATTGCCCACATATCTACAAAAAGAATGCAACATTAGGATATATGATATGGATAATATTGCTTTAGTTATCCTTAAAATGTAGAACATCTCAGATTAGTCAACTACTAACCAACTTTAGAACCATATATGTATGTCTGAAGCAGAACTTCTGGGGCCCGATACCTAAGATATTCAGAGTGCAAAGCTCAGTAGCAAACCAAAAAAAAAAACCAGAAATATTTCAACAGCAGAACAAAACCAAAAGGAAAAGGGAAGATAGCATACCACCGCGTTGAGACGTATTCAGTATATGGTGGTTGAGAACTTATTTCTCGTGCAAGACCAAAATCAGCAATTTTAATTACGCCCTTAGATACCAACAAGTTCTCTGGTAGAAGTGCAAGTTATCAGTCCTAAATTTTAATGAAATATTTGCATCCTTGCGCACAAATTCTTAATAAAATTTTAAGTCTAGCTATCACCAACAATGTGCAAGATTGATTATGCCATCTCAATATCAGAAGGTTCCAAGAGAAGATGGCCAAAGAGGACTTAAAAAAAAGGAGAAAGCAAAATTGTAAACACTAAAACTTTCACTTCCAAGAAGAAGAAATATTTGTGTAAGCACAAGTTGCCACTTTGTAGTATCAATTATAATAAGAAAGCTGAAATTTAACCATTATTTTCACTCACTTTTTCCTTAACCATTATTTTCACTAACTTTTTCCGTCTAGAAGTTGTCTAAAAAAAGATATAAAAATTTACCTGGTTTAAGATCACGATGAAAATATCCACGCTGGTGCATGTGAGCAAGACCTTGAAATACTTGGAAACACCAATTTCTAACCTGAGCCTCTGGGTATAACTTTTCCTTGTCTTTAATGAGTTGGTAAAGATTGCACTCCTGTGTAACCAATATGTCAAAAACACGCGCCTAACAAGGTAAGCAATCCAACTTGATTAACTAGAGAAAAAGAACTTACCATGTATTCAAAGACAAAGTACAAGATATCATTTTCCCGAATTACTTCCTTGAGCTTCACAATAGACGGATGATTCATTTTTCGCAATGACTTCACTTCTCTAAGATTTATGCACTCTTCCCATGAACAGTATCTCTTCTTCATCTTTTTTACTGCAACCTGTTCATCATTACACACATCAACCTGATTACAACAAAAGATCATAACGAACAGTCCATAAGATTTCAAATCTAACTAAACTTACAACTTCACCAGTCTGTTTATTAATCCCTCTCCACACACTCCCAAATGTTCCATCACCAACTTCCTTGATTAACTTGTATCTGCATCAAACGTCCCCGTTTATAATTGATGATAAACAGAAAAATAACCATTTAATATGGGAAGCAAACTCACCTCTCCATCTTGCGTGGAACAGAAAGGAGCTCTTTCTTTATTCAGAAACAAGTATAAAAATCAAAAGGGCTATATAACATTTATGGTTGATTATCCTTGGTGAAAATGTGAAGTAAAATGAAAAGCCTTGCTGGTCCAGGAAATCTCCAACTAGTTTTCTCCAACGGCAATTGAGAGCAGAAAACCAAAATGTTTATAATGGACAAGCTCCATAAACATAATCATCCCAGCACCTGAATCTTCAGGATAACAGAGAGAAGAATGAACACGGCAAGAAGCATAGAACATAGTGACAACAAAGCAAAGGACCAACCGCTATGATTGTTGTTGTCAACAAGACAGACACACCAATCTTAAGACACTCCAAAACTAAAATAAAAAAAGTGCTGCTGATATAGGTAGATAATGTTGAGTAAGCAAGCCTGCTGCACTTCAAGCAGTACCCATCAGGTGAAATGGACGATAGATAACAAGCCAACAGTCAGCAGAGACTTCACACAGTCGTGTATCTAATCTCAAACTACCTAATCAACTTTGTTTGATCCTTGCAGACTTCAGTCCTGCAACATTATCCCATGGTTAGAGAAACAAGACAATAAAGTCAAGAAGAAAAGTCCATGCTAGTCCTTTAACTGCTACCAAAATTAGTTGAGTACCTTAAACTTTACTTTTCATAAGACAAACCCTAAACTTACAATTATATTTTGGCAGACCTCTTAATCCTTTAACGATAATAAGGTATGTGTTCTACTGTCTCGGGCTAAATGACATGATGATAATTTACAAGTTAAGAATTTATTTGATTAAAAATAGTGTCAGTGCTAACTGAACTTCTAAGAAAAGTTGAAGGACTAGATTTAGTCTTTCTAATATTAACTGAGAAAAGGGACATAGGATAAAAGATTTTACCTCAGAACACGTATTTGACATTTCTTCAACTGGATGTTTTATCTGCAATGCACTGTCTACAAAACAATTATCAAGAATATGTGAAAACAAAAATCATATAGAAGCATTGATCAGTGGGAAAAGGACAAGTTCTTTACCTGAGAATATGCCCTAAAGATTCAACACCTATCTCAGAATAACTTTGCATCACGTTTCCTATAATCTTCATTAAACATAAACTGACCACTAAGTGCAGTTCACAAAGGAAACACGAAGAAAATCTCCAACAATGAGAAACCGCCAATCAAGCACTTCTTGGAATGAAAAAGCCCGATACTGGTGGCATCTTGACCAGAACAACAATTTCTCCATGTCTCAATAAAAGAAACTAAGCTATTTAGATCCAAGTTCGACGCAACCTAATTACAAGCAAAACAAAAAAAGTATATTACGAAATATAATTGATGTGATCATAACACCCACGTAGATTTTAACTACCAAAATCAGTCAACTTCAACATCAAGCACATCCATAAAACAAGCACAATTTCAAATGGATCAACAATCAACACGTAGCCAACAGCATTATAATAATTCAACTGAAAAGATTAAAGAAAACAGCTAAGCCAGATTTAAGTTTCTAACCTTGTTAGCTAATTGTCACACACTAAATCATACAACTATCAGCTAACCAGCTACCTAAAAGAGCTCACGTATAAGCCCTCGTCTTCACAACACATAACAAACCAAAACCGACCCACCCAGCCCATTCACCTGACCCACTTTGCAAACCTTACCCATCACTTTCCTTTGTCTTCCTCCTCTCACACTACAGACCACCGCCGCCTCTCACCTAGCCGGAGCCGCCAGCCACCTTCACCACCATGATCAGGACTAGAGGCCGACGCCCGCTGGCAAGCCACCGGTCTACATCCACCCCTGCACCACCACCGCCTGCACCCACCACCGCTTCATCGCGCACGCGACGGCCGACCGCCAGCTGCCCCTCAACCCGCCAATCACCAAGATCTGCGCCCCCTCCACCTTCAGTCACGGTCGCGCGCTCGCGAAAGAGGCGTGCACCGCCGTCTTCGCCACCTTCCGAGGCCTACTCCGACGAGCCGCCCCAGCCAGATAGCCCATCCTCGATCGACTCGACTGTCTGGAGGCGACACTTGCAGAGCTTCAGTCAGATATACGCGGCATCCGAGCCCTCCTAGGCGCCATCGCTACGCACCTCTGAGCGGCTTGTCATCGCTCCCCGGATTCAGGGAAGTCCTCAGTTTACCCTTTTCATTTACTTTTACGTTGAGGACAACGCATGCTTTAAGTGTGGGGAGGTGATTTATAGCTTTTGAGATGCATGCTGTTTTTGTTTGATGCATTACTTTGGGTTGTGCCCTCCGTTGCCTTTTGGTATTTTTGGACTTTTAACTGTTGATGTCGTGGTGGACTTAAAAAATCCTCTTTTGCTCCATTTTGCTTGATGAATTGTTGTGCCTTAGGTAATGGTGGATTGTTTTAAAGGAGTCGAGAGTATGATTGAGTCCCTTGTTG